>NMRA01000295.1:85123-127094 GCA_002633005.1 Phoronis australis | reverse complement strand
CTCTATTATTAAACTGTCATATACTGGCCACACCACTAAATCCAATGATAAGACTCTCTATATAAACTGTCATATACTGGCCACACCACTAAATCCAATGATAAGACTCTCTATTATTAAACTGTCATATACTGGCCACAACACTAAATCCAATGATAAGACTCTCTATATAAACTGTCAGATACTGTGCCAACTTCCTGCCATGCACAGCTGACACATTAACATTTGTTAAACAGTGCAACCACTAAAGGGTTTGTACAAAATGATGGTGCTAGCAGGCTATATGGCTTCAATATTCCATAGTTACAGAAGAGAAACTCATATGAGGGATAAAATTTGTTTCAAGTCAAGTGCTCAAAACAAGTGACATTATCTACAGTTTATGGGTGATATGCTCCATTGCTGCTCTGTGGAGGATAGACAAACATACAAGTTTGAGATAGAAATCATCAAAACTGCTAAACTAGTTTAAGAATCTACAGTAAACAAAGGTTACCTGGTGTTTTTTCATTAAATTCTGTACATCAGTCAAACTGTTTCCAACATCTTTCGAGTTCACTACAGGTAACTTCTCTTGTATCCATGACAACTCATCTTCAACATCCCGGAAAAATTGATGAAGGGCTTGAGACTGGTTGAGATTGTCCCCTCGAATACGGCAGGGCTCAGACAGATTTTTGTACCTGGAAACATTGTTGGAGATAATGCAGTCACCACAGTTGTTTCTGATGAAAATGCAGAGAGATACATTTAGAAAGTCAGTCATGTCTAAGACGACGGTGATAATGCTTTCTGTGTTCACCCCAATATGGTTTGGTTATTTGTAGTATGTACCAAGAAAGAAGACAAACTGTGAAGGTTATTCACCTCCAAACTCTTAATTCACTGTTGGATTATGAGAAAGTGTGAAGGTCATTCACCTCCAAACTCTAATTTTCTGTTGGCATGACAACCTTGCAAGTGTTTTATCAATTTTTTGAAATATTTGAGATGGTGACTCTTTGACACATTCGTCTTCTCGTTTTGCAGACGAGTATGATTTCTGCCCAATTTTCAGGCGCAAAATCTCATCTTTCTATTGAACAAGATTTAGAGCTTTTTCCAGAAAATTTTAATAACTAAAATAATTGCAGGCAGTCTGGTAGGACTTGAACCCACGACCTTGAGTAAAGGAAGCAGAGACACATCCCACTAGGTGGCACTGCACAAGCAAAGTTGTAGCTCTAGTAATGCAAAACAGGCCTCAGTCTTTTTACCTGTTGACTGTATGTTTACACTGGGTGCTCAGCTCATCAGACATGAAGTGTCTGCCTTGCTTCAATGCAGTACAGGTCTGCTCAAGTTCATCAAACTTCTCTTTATGGTTGTGAATTTCCTCTTCTATTAACTACACCAAGAAAAAGTGAACATAACTACAATACCAGTAGATTATATTGCTGTTTTTCATTACAAATGTAGTTCCTTCTGTCTGATTAAAAGCATCGACTTTTGTCAAAGTTATGAAAATTTTGTAAGAAATCAGACAAATGCATATTTTGAAAGTTACACAACAATTCAGTCTCGAGATATTTCAAAAACAATGTCATACCATAGCTAAATCAAGATGTATTTGAACACCAGTTGAAAACAAAAAGATCTCCTCAATTTTGTCCAGGACATAAATCTCGTATTCAGGTCATATAAAGATGTCATATTTTAATATTTAACTTTTTCTCAAGAGCGCCAATGATGACAAAGCATAATAATTTGCTCGAGGCAAAAGGATATGTTGCCAAGAAGCAATGAACCTTCACACTGACAAAATGGTGGACATGGTCAACAACTGGTCCTCTTGTCATACCTGGTGTTTCTTTAACAGTTGTCCACTACTGGTCAAGTTCTTGCCGTAGTCATCTGAAGACAACTGTAACTCCACACTATTCATCCAAGACTCCAAATCTTCAACAGTTCGAGTGAACAACAATGCCTAAATGTAAATCAAGTAGAGATAGCATGGCATGCCAAACAACTACAGTAAGCACCACTATATCAGTGACTTGTCCTTACCATAAGTTTTTGTGAATAATGAGTTCCATAACCATGCATGACAAATCAAAATCACAATTTTTTGAAGACTAAGGTTTTACCAGCACCACAAGATACACAGGTGTTCCCATTGACTAATTTCAATAAGTTTTGTAACCTAAAAATTACATAAATATGTAATAAGCATGTACTGAAGACTTAATCCTGTTTAATCCGTAGTTCAGGGTAAGTTGCGTTCAAGCTGAATTCATCAAGACGCAAAGCAATTTTGGAAAGCAAAATATTTTTTGTAATGAAGGTTTTTTTTGCATCAGTAAAACCAAACAACAAGCAGTCGAAGACAGTGTCCCTTCCGTGCACAGCTGTTGCATGAGCTGCCCCTCGCACGCACTGTCCCTCACACGGAGCTCCTGGCACACACGATCCCTCTACCTGATTTGCCTCCTCCAGGTGTTGTGTCTTCTCATCACTTGCCATCATCAGTGACTGCCAACAAAGGTCCAATTCACTCTGCAGTGAGCTAATATCTTGTTCTCTGTAGTGACACGCAGCTAACAGGCCATCACCCTCCTGCAATAACAGTGTAATAATTTGTGTGTTTAAGAGACATCAAGCACTTTACAATGAAACACACTGTGCCACCTCTCCTCATATTTTTTTCTTTTTACAGTTTATTCAAAATAATATTTAGGACAAGGTGCCCCGCTTTCTATGCGCAATACTTTTTCATTACAGTAAAGCCCTGTTGTCAGGCATTAAGTTGCATGTGAGCTTATTTGATTATAAACTATTTACACAATTGAGACTGTGAATAGTTTGAGACTAAATGAAGGTTGATATCTTCAGGAGCAAGTACGCATCTTCAAACAAGCAAAAACTTCCACAATCATTTGCTTCAAAAAGCAACAATTACCATTTTGGAATGAAGTAGAAGACTTTTTGCCTTTAAGTTTACAATAATTATACATAATGATGTAATTAAACAAAACAACATCAAAGTGTACACAGAATACAAATTATAAACATAATCAATTGATTGAACATTGTTTCACTTCATACAGTCACCTGTTTAAGTGTTTCAACCCTGTTCATGTTGGACGACACTTCCGCCTGAAACGCCACATGTTTCTGAACTTTGCCCTTCAAATTGGTCAAGTCCATATAACTGTCATCCTTGGCCAGTTGTATCTTTTCATTTATCCACCCCGTTAACTAAAGACAAGTCAGAGTAAATCTTACAGAAAGACAGGTCACAGATATACAAGTCAAAATATGTGCGTGTGTGAATGGTTGTGCAAGTGTGTTGTGTGCGAGTGTGTGTGTGTGAGTGTGTGTGTGAGCGTGTGTGGTGTGTGCGTGTGGTGTGTGCGTGTGTGAGTGTGTGTGAGAGTTGGTAAACACAACCTCTGTTGTGACCGTGTACAACACTTTTACCACAAACAACTAAGAGGTATTAAAATGGAAGTGGAAATAATTTGAATTTCACTTTTGTCATTCTCCATATTAAAACGGATGCTAAATCCTGTTTTGGTCAATCCTCATTCTGTCACCTGCTAATGCATCCTTGGCATACCACTTGAGTGTACAATATGTGCTCTTAACCTACAGTTGACCTTATACTCGCCTAAAGTGTAGGTCACGCATGCACATTTAGTACACTTTGTTAGGACTTCCAGATTTTGCTTCAAACATTTAAAGGTTGTTGAGGACTACAAAGCATTATTTTGCTTCGGAGAACGAAACGCGAAAGTTGATATAAATAGCTGTTAATAGGCCAAAACTGGGTTTGGTAACCCATTAAAGTATAAGAACTAAACTAGTATAACCCATTACACTGACTGAGGATTTCTGGGATATGGGTCTGTTCTGCAGTCAGACAGCATGTGAAATCAAGACTCAGACATCTATATTAAAATTCACCTCATAAATATTTCTAAGAAACTCTTGAAACTTCTTAGACTCTTCCAGTTTTATCCGACGGTCAGTGGTCAGTTTCTTCAAACCATCTCTGTGGTCCAACACTGCTCTCAGCCGTCTCCGAATGTCAGACGTTGCATAGTGACCTTTGGCACACAGGTCATCAGCGAACCCCTCCAGGCTGACAATTTTCTCTTCCTGAGCTTGAAGAGTCTTTTCAAAGGAGTCGTGTTTACGCATTAACTCTTCCACTGATGACAGGGTTTCCTGAAAGCAAGATGCTTTGTGTCCAAATACCTGTTTCAACAACCTCTTAAAACCATTACAAATTAAAGCAACTAACTGCAGAAATAACGCTACTTTGCCACAAAAATGTACAGTTGGAACTTGTTGAGACAGGCACAAATATTTGCATAACATGACAGCGTTTTCCCGTTCAATGAGTTTACCAGACGTAGGGGGTTCTGAGCATGTGATAACATCTAGCTTCTTTGTTAACTGCCAAGCACACTCTTTTGTCTGTTATGACAACAAGCAGGCCAATTATCTACCAGGCTTATTACAGACCACCTGTGAACACAGTCAAACTCAGAGTGAATTGGTGTATTCGGAAAGAATAGATTGTCGTAACTTCAGTTGCAGTTGGGCAATTTTGGCGATTCAAAAACTAAACATGATCATCGTTTGACGAAGATTTCAGAAATGTTTATTTGGTTTATGTTCAAATATGTTATAACTTAACTTTTATTTTTAACAGCACAGCCCAGTCAGGGTGGATACTAGATAAACTTCCCAACTTGTTATTGGGCTATAGAATCGAAGAAGTTGGGAGCAACAGGAAAACGCCGTAATGAATGTAGACTACAAGGTCAGGTGACAATCTTTTGGAAAATTGACAAATCCAAGACTATAACTGTTTCAATCAATACAAAACTTCAATAACAGTGACAAAACCTTGTTTGGTAATATCATTCTATAAAATAGCAACATTTGATAACAATGAAAGCATTACTGAGTCTTGTTACTTTTCTGTCACACTTCAAATCATAGCTAGAGGGCGCTACACTTCAAATCATAGCGAGAGGGTGTGACACAATGAAATAAAGAGGTCAAGACAAACTGAATGATGAATATCACCAGAAGCAGTTGTAACTAAAACTTAATAACTATATTCATTGCCACTCATTGTCAAGTGTACATGAACCTACACCAAGGTCTTCATTAGTCAGGAATACTTCCTTGCCTGTAATCCATCCCTCTGCTTGTTCAGCATATTCAAGGAAGACCTGTAGTGACAAGAGGAGGAACACGCATCACGAGTTTGATCTTACAAACTCCTCGCAGAAATGTGAGACCATTGAAACAAACTTTCTTATCACAAGGATCAGTTAGGCTAAAACAGTCCAATTTGCTCTTGGACAGTACCCAACTCACATTTAAACCTGCTAAAAACAGAATGCATACATCCAAATCATTCTGAGACCAAATTTAATCTTTATTAACTTCGAAAGCATCACCGATACAATCAAATTTTGATTTAGTTTTTAAAGAAGTGACCTGTCAACTCGGCTATAACCACTTCCTTAAACGACTATGAATCAATAATGCATGAAAGCTTCCTTAAAAGATACAACCTCTATTTTCAAAACCACAGAAGAGAACCCAAAGTCATTTTTGACTTATTTATTGAGAAAATGTGAGAAGCCCGCATAACAGTGATTGCAATGTACAACCAAAGAGCTGTCGTATACCTGAAAGTTGTGACATTGAGTAAGCTGACGTTCTCTGTCGGACCAAGTGTTGTGCAACACATTCTTGGCTTCAACAAGTAGTTGACGCAGGTGGTTAAGATTGGATGAAGCCTGGTGTCCTTTACTGATCAGGTGATCAATGGAGTCCTCAAGATTCTCAAAAATGTAAGACCGGCCATCAATCTCAGCCTAAAGAGAGACGGGCGGTAAGCATGATATAGAAGGTATAATTGATAAATAATAGACTGTGTCTAAATAAAACTTTGTCTGGTTTATTAGAATTTCAATGCCACCATAAACAATTTAAACTGAGGACTTATTAAGCCACCAAATGAATAATTTTCATTACAATACATTTTCAGAAGTTTATAAAATGCCTTGCACTGAACAGCTTGTATACACTTTAGGACATGTTGGTGGAAAACATCTACATTCGACTTTTTTGGAAGTGTTCTTCTTATAGGGATGGGGTCTGCCATAAAAACTATTTTTAGTAAATCCTCTACTTTGTATATTTTGGAAGGGCTCTACTTAGAAGGAAAGGGCATATCACAAAATCAACTTTAAGTGTAAAGTGTTTTTCAAAACAATTTCTGATAAGTAGTGCATGGAAGTTTAAAATCGTTTCATTATGAACAGTCTCTTGATGGTGTTTGTCCCTGTCCACGCAGGGGTCTCACCTTTCTCTCCTGATGTACCTCCAACACAGTTCTTGCCCCGGACATATCATTAGGTAACTGACCAGAGGTCATCCTTGAACACATATCATGGCACCAATCAATCAAATCACGCACATCAAAGTCCAGCTTGTGGAATTGAAGAGACGAGTTCAGCTTTTGTTTCCTGGAAACAGTAGGTTGTTAGAACCAACGTAAATTTACTGAAAAAACTGTCATTACATTCTGAAATGTTGAGTGGCAACAGTGTTGTTTGTGTGAAGGATTGTAACTAACGGCAATATCTCTGTAGCAAAGTAGAGTGATGTCACTGGACTTCTTAGGCATTTGTCCATCAAGCTGTAAACACATCAACTTCTTGTTACACGCTGACACATTTTTCACTCATCCTACTAAGCCAGTAGCACAGTGCATTGCAATACTTCAGGAGGCATTTTCATTTTCCAACCTCAACAACAAAAGAAATAAATGTGAGAGAGCACCATCAAAATGATAATTACGAAAAAGTGATAAGCAAGGTGGCATTCAATAGTTTTTTTGAGCCACGGATAATTTCACTGTCGGCTGCTGGGTTGGCAGCCATGTTTTGTGTGACATGTGACGGCTGCTAATGGCATTTGCTTTTGATTTTTGAGTTGTTCAGAGTGAAACCTTGCCAATTGTCAAGTCCTTGACCCACTTCTTGTCGAGTCCTTGACCCACTTCTTGTCCAGACATGGCCTTTCTTAAGCCTTTACTGCTTCTTGCAAACAGGAACTTCAACTTAAGCAGAAAATTCAGGTAACCTTCAGACACTTTGGATTTACAAAAATCTGGCTAGTCAAAACCCACTTTTCACCTGATATCTGTGAGCTGGTAGTATGAGTGCACCGTCTCTCAGTTCCTATGCAAATGGTGGTTTTGGGGTGAAAACTGCTGATTTAGCTGCACTTGTGGTAGATATAAAAGATGGACAATTGACTTTGGAATCAGTTACATAACATTTTGTACAAAGTTTTGAAGTATTTAGCCTACCATACTGTTCATGTTTTCAGGTTTTATACACCTTATAGACATGCCTCCTAAATCACTTAACATTTAAATGTTAAGGTTCCGTTATCATTGTTACTGTTACTGCCCATATCAGCACAGTTGTCACTAAGTTGTAATTAGCTCTAAAGGTGAGGCCAGACACTGGAGTTTAGTCACTCCTCATGGGCCTGAGCCGCCATTCGTCCCTTAAAATTGAAGTCCAGCCCCCTTGACATTTTAAACCTGCCAGTGTTCTACACAAAAATAAACATAGTACAAAAATCGACCACTGGCCAAAATCCCAGTGAACTGATATGTTTATGGATAGAGAGAGACATTGTGTGCACAAGAGATTCTACAAAATTGTTCCTTCAGATGCAAAACATCCGCCAAGTGGCCAGACATCAATAAAACATTACTCAACGGACAGCAGTTTTCACCTATTCATAAAATGTCATGGACAAATACTTATCAAGCTGCACTAGACTGACAGTTGGAGTGTTACGCCACCTATTGTCACACAGACTCTCCAGACTCTCCCAGTCATCCAAAACCTTGTGTTGGTGCTGCACAATGGCTGGTCGGTGGTCTGGGTACTTCTTACACAATGTCTTACCCCGAGTCTCAAGTCGCTACAAATTAACAAAAAACATTTTAAAACTGACATTTTTCAGTGTAAAATAGGATAAAACTGCACTTTCGGACGAAAATAATTACCAAATTTTTTTATATTTTAAGTGCTTCAAATATTGTAGTGAATGGTTGCATTTTTCCAAAACATTATCTGATGGTAGCTATGGAATAGCAATGAACATGGAAAAACATTAATTTCATGTGACATATTTTTCATGGAAAAAAGTTCTAAAATAAAATATACGGTAACTTGCTGGCCATATTGTGTCTTAAATTGCTAAGATTTTACAGTACCAACAAAATCACAAGCTTTTGAGCATGTACAACTCTTTGTCAGGTGAATCATTGCAGACAGGACATAAGTGTGATTTAAGCTCTCCATTCTTGACCCAATAAAATCGTAACAAATGAATCTGATTAAATCAAAATACAATACACCAAGCTTTGCTTGAGAATCAACTTGACCAATCACATTGTGTGGAATGTAATCAGTTGTTTTGAACCTTGAAGTGCAAACTGTAGTCAGATAGTCTTCTGTTGACAGTTTTAAGGCATGTTGTGGTTCTAACATTATATTCATATATCCAACCTCTATGAAACACATCAAATGCCTTTACTGTAGTGAAGCAAGACAAATTTTAATGAAATTCGGCACATTTTTTGAAAACTATTTTTAGTGCTGGACAACACTCTCAACAAGAGCAACACAGGGTGTTGATATGCACCTACCACGTGCACTGCAGACAGCACACCTACAAGGGATTACATGATCATTAATTTCAAATATTCCCAATAGAAAAAGCGAAAATTAGCGAACTTAAAAGAGCAAGTGGTCCACAACTTAAGTTCACGAACATCAATCAATGAGTTTGGAATAAACAAACTATGAAGGTGGACATCAAAAATTTTTATAACTGGCACTACTAGGCACTAGTGGGCATTAGTCTGGAAAAAGGGGTCACAGTGGTAGTAAGTCTTTCTGTAAGTCTCAGCCATCCGTTCTCACATTCATTCAAACTCACTTGCCAAATTTCACAAAGATCCCGCAAGTGGTTATAAATTAGGAGAGACAGCTGTCGACCCCAGACAGAGGTGACAGCAATATACGTCCACGTGCACAATAGGGAAATATGATACTGTAAACTCAATCAAGTAAAATTTTAGAAATTGTGATCGCAGTATGCGCTAGACAAACCTCCATTTGATTTTGAAGGGCAATCATGTCACGCTCTGTTTCCTCATTTTTTCGCTGCAAACTCTGGACACTCGCCAGATCTTTCCCACAATCCTCTGAAGACAACATAGCTGACTTCTCATGAATTCGTTCACAGATGTCATTCATATCCCGATTGAAGGCGTGCACTTCCAAAGCCTCAACAAGTTTCATCTTATGGTTATTAAATGATCCTTGAAGCTTCCTCCAACTAAAATATTAACATAGTGTGATAACAGCTTCACATTCTCGGAATAAAACCAGAAACCAAGTTACAAAAATAATGTGAGATTTCAAAGACAAGATCCTACTTGACCAGAACCACAACAATGGCAAAATGACTATTTCACATAAAAACAAATTATTGTGATTTTATTAATTTATTCCGCCGATTAAACATTTTAATTGTTGTCAACTGTATTGCAAAGTTCACTAGCAGTTTACGGTAGAGCATTCAGATTCAGACTATAAGCATTTCCCTTGTAGATCTTGAGATCATTTCTTTGTTCAGTTTCCAAATATATAACAAATCCCTACAATCCCGCACGACGTCACATTCCAAATTTCTGAAGGCCAACAAGTTCTTACTTTTCATTAACACCCCTTTTCCTGGTTTCCACCATCTTAGAGTCTATTCGGCCCTGAGTGATCAACTTGTCAGCCAAGCTGTTGATATCCTTCAACTTTGATTCATCAACTCTCACATCCTAAACAAGAGTCATAACAGTCATGTCATACCATGAGACAGGCAGTACATGTCTCAGTATTTGACATGCAACACATTCACAGTTTAAGCTTTCTTCCCAATGTATCACTGTTACTGATAAAAACTTGCAAGTTATTATTCTGCTCTTGCCACTGCACATCACTTTGTGACTTTATGACTTTATGACTGTCCAATTCTTTCTAAATACAAAGCTTAGTTTAGTGATTTAAGCAATCAAAATTAGTTCTGAATAACAAAGTGTCATGTCAACTTACACATCCAACATCGTTCATTTTTCTCTGTAACTCAACACAATGTTCATAGTCACGGCCAGTTTCACCTTGTAACACAATCATTTCCTGGAATCATAAAACAATCCTATCATGCAATCTATTTCACCTGAAAATAGTGAAGGTATTGAGAAACATTCAAATAACACGATGACTCAACACCTGAAATATTCTCAGGTTACTAACTTCAGCAAAGCTATCACAAAATCCAGCTGAATATTCATAACTTTTCAAAGTGAAACAAATTAACATGTTTTGTGACAGAGCAACAGTCACACTTAGTGCACTCTACCAATAGAACAACACTTTGCCTTGAAGACCACCAAAAATATTAGCAGTAACAACAAGAAAAGTACAGACTGAGGAAAAGAAAATGAATTTCTTCAAATGATCGTCCGTCTGACACTGGGATTAGTCCGAGTACACCACCACGTGCCATCTGCCTCTTTGTCAGTCAAACCGCAAAAATGATCATTACAAGAATAGACAGATGTGTTCGTACTCAGAAGAGAATGGCTGCTGTTGATTTTCAGACTGGTTTAACAACTGTGTCGGCCACAAGTGACAATTTTGTTTGAATCTGTGGCTGAGAAACATCTAGTAAGTGAAGCTTGATGACAAGTGTTGCTTTCATGAGTAGACGAGACATTAGACAGAACGTTTGACGCCCAAAGTGAAATCAATAACTATGTGATCTGACCTTAGTCAAACAATTATTCAGAGACATATGTCACACCCGCACTCATTACCTTCTCTCTGATCCAGGTCTCCACCATGTCCACAGACTCAATGAACTCAAGTATGTCCTTGGCCTCAGCTAAACCCTTGCCACGGTCACCAGATGTCTCTAGCAGTCTATTCCACTGTAATAGCAGCTTGTTCACTCTGTGTTGGATTTCATTTGACTGTTCATGACGACGTCTCAACAAAATGTCACCATCCTAAAGAGTCAAGCAGCACAAAAAGGAACATAATTTATAAGTAGAAACTGAGAAAATTTACTGACATCAGATTTTTGTGGAGTTGCCCTGAAGAGTCAAGGAAGAATTCAAGCCTAGGAGTCTAATGTAGGAACTCGATCTCCAAATTTTTTGTCATCAGATTCATCTGTTTTACTATATTTAACTCTCAAGGTACGGGTTTGTGATTTATGCTAGAGTAGATTTTATGATTTATGTCAAATAGTGTTTAACTCTGGTAATTGCACTTGATGACCTTAAATTTAAGGCAAATTCTTCAAACTTGAAATATCAAGATCAAAGTGGACGTGCGAGTTTAATTTTGAAGTTTCACCCAAAAGATTAATCAGGATTTGTTTGCATAAACATTTACGTCCCGCTGTATAATAACATTGATGTCACACCACGGAGAGTAACAGTTAATGACAACTTGTACAACACCACAGAGAGTAACAGTTAATGACAACTTGTACAATACCACGGAGAGTAACAGTTAATGGCAACTTGTACAACACCACAGAGAGTAACAGTTAATGACAACTTGCACAATACCACGGAGAGTAACAGTTAATGACAACTTGTACAACACCACAGAGACCTCTACCATCCTGCAAGTCAGAGGGCGCCATCTTGCCTCACAGTTGTATGCTGCTGTCATGTTAATTATAAATTTTACATCAAAATTAGTTCCACATTCTAACACCAAAATATTCATTATTCTAACACCAAAATGTTCATCATTTTAACACTAATCAGGTTTTATTGTTGTACACCAAGTATAAGCAATGCAGACATCAACGACAAGCTGACAATGCAGATATCAACAACAAGCTGACAATACAGACATCAACAAGCTGACAATGCAGACATCAACAAACAGCTGTTCACAGCAACACATTTAGTTTTTACTATAACATACCCAAGTTGGTTCAAAGGTCTTCTGCATTTAACATTGAGACAACTTGACACTGCCGACTTAATTAAATTATAGCCAGTCTAAAATATATGGGGGTCAGGGGGGAGGGGTTAAGATTAAAATATGATGTTGAAAGTGAACAACAGACTCTTGCTTCAAAAATAATTACGCCATGATTTCAAACGTAATTTTTTCATATAAAGAAGTTTTTTTAGATAATCCGTTACTATACAACAAAAATATATTTTTCCGCTAGTTTAAATAAAAATCACTTAGTTGGCATATGTCAAATTAGTATGGTAGAGCATGTTTTGCCTCCTGTTTCCCCCCTACATTTGCAGTTCAACTCTCCTCCTGAAATCCAGTCACTGAAACAAGTGATGGGATGTCACTCTGCTTTTATTTACTATCCAAGCAGACAAATAGTAAATGAACTTTACATTACAGTATTAGACAGTAACAAAATGTATAGGATTTGTTTCTAACTCATACACATAGGATTTGTGTACACTAACTGAGGTCAGAGCAAGAAGGTGAGTCCAGTTGTGAGTGATTGTAATTTATTCTGAGTTCAGGTGAATACTTTGTCCAGTGTTTTTTCATCACTGAAGTAACTGCAGTAATTGGTTCCTAATTCCCACAAATGTGATTTTAAATGTGTTGAATGTTTTATGGATGGATTCCCCTCCTTGCCCTCCATGCAGTCCTAACTCAAATCCGGTTTCTCTCAAAGAGGATTTGACATGATTCTCCAGTCAGTGCTGCGAAAATGTGAGAATCAGAGAATGCACTCCACCTATAATATTTCAAGTATTCTAGGATACATAGGTGAGCATTGTCTATTTCTCATTCGACATGTAATTACTATGTGACAGGCTTTTATGAACACTAGAATACAGTCTGGTCAGTTTGGAGAATTTAGTACTGATTGCCACTGCTTTGTTTATCATACGCATGTCTGTCGTCAGTGCTTGTGTTTTTTTCGCAATTGAATTTGATTCAGTTATGTAGACTATGTGTTGCAGTGATTACCAATGAATGATTTACCGTGATAGACTGGTCTATGTATCGTAAGTTGCTTTAGTACAACATCACTGAAGATGTTTAGTTAAATGACCTTCTCCATACGATAAAATAGTATTTGTGGAAATTCCCCTTCTAACTGTGCTTTAAGTTCAGGTAATTTTTGATGTTTTTTAGTGTTATTCCTAGCTAACCGTGCAAAAGAGAATTATCTCCTCACCGACGTCTAATCGCTTAAACTCATTCTCCAGGTTACTAATTTATCTCCCTAAGTATATCAATTTTTCAGGCGTTTGACATACAAGTTGTATAAACAGGTCCCCGTTTAGCACTGGCAATTGAATGATATCATTTAGAACAAAAGTATTGTGAAAGCATTTTAGGGTCATCCGAGCGAACATCTATTCCAAAATGAAAAGCAATAGGGTCAATATATTTAATGCATGAAACAAACTTTTGTTTACCTTTTGAGTAACATAGCTTGCAAAGACAGATACGGCAGAGGTAAAGAAATGCTTTGTTTGTGAAAACCGTCCTGCATGTCTGACATTTTTTTATGAAAATAACCATGTTACAGTCCTGGTAAGTTCCTTAATAGGACTGTAACCTGATTATTTGGTTAAAAGTAAAATGCTGGCAACTATAACACCAACATCAGACCAAAGTAGTCCTGAAAGTCATAAGGAAAAACACGATTCAATAACAACTAATGCCCCAAATAGCACAAAAAATCAGTGCAAACTACTTCAAATTTAAAAAAATTCACACATGCCAACTTGACAAATATACACCATCACATGAAATTAACATTACCAATTTAAAAACTGTTAATCATTTTTCAATCAAAACTTTCAAAAGTGTTAAATTAGTTGTCTAATTAACCTCACTTGCTGAACCTATAGATTGACTATTTTCCTTCTCTTTGAGAACTAATTTACTGAGACTAACTGGAATGCAATCACCCTTACACATTCTTGGGTAATTTATTTATTTATGAACTTGTGTAAGATCACATTTTAATTGCATCACGCTGTTTTTTAAGGGAGTTCAAAATCAAGTAAAATCAAGTCTAAAACCCAAGCTGCTAAGCAAGTGTCTGTTCAGTGGCTCTGGCCAGTGATTACATAACACCTCACTGAACTAAATGTTACTGTTCTGGGTATTCTAACCAGCTGTGACAACAAGCTGGCAATGCAGACATCAACAACAAGCTGACAATGCAGACATCAACAACAAAACGGACAATGCAGATATCAACAACAAGCTGACAATGCAGACATCAACAACAAGCTGGCAATGCACACATCAACAACAAGCTGACAATGCAGACATCAACAACAAGCTGACAATGCAGACATCAACAACAAGCTGACAATGCAGACATCAACAACAAAACGGACAATGCAGACATCAACAAGCTGACAATGCAGACATCAACAACAAGCTGAGTGAGACATGAAACATTCATCATTTGTAATGCTCCATTCAAACAGTTCACTCATACAATCTACCCAGTAATAGAGCGGAGTAGAGTTTGAGAACTATGGATACAACTGATGTCTTGTGCCAATCAAAGTTAACCAAAGAATGAAATCTTGATATTTCATGCAATCATTAAAAACTCTTTAGGTTTCAGGTCACGACGGGCTTGTACTCCATAAATAAATTTGAAAGAACCACAGCTGTCAAGAAGCCTGCATATCAGGAACACTAAGATCATCTTGAAGCCTGCACATCAGGAACTCTAAGGCCATCTTGTGAAGAATAGAGCAATTACCTCACTAGCCATGACTTCACAGCAACAATTCGCACTACTGACCGCTCATGCCTTTACATTTACGGGCCGCTGCAATCGTAACACTTTAATTCCTAATAAAAACTTTACAATTAAGAAGTACATGAGACCCCATCACGATTCTATCGCAAGTCACTACTTCTCTGTTGCATCATCAGCATGTCACTCAAATCAAATGTCCTTAAAGTGTACACAACATGACTCTAGTACCTCAAAATAAATTTTATTATTATATCTTACTTGATTGCAGTGCCTTTAGTTCACAGCTCATAAAGAAACATGCAAAAATTGAAAAAATAATAATTATGTACAACGGCATGGGTTGAACCCAAGTCGTTCGCCATACTGTTCGGATCAGAGACAAAGTGTATAGAGTGAAGCGAAAGCAAAGTACATTTAGCGTCGAGAAGGTTCGTAGAGGGATCAAAAGATGTGTTTCCGGAGGCTGCAGCAACAGCAGCCAGGCAGAGAACGTCTCGGTGTTCCGAAGGACACCAAAGTTACGCAGAAGTGGCATCGCTTCGCGTGCCGAACGAGAGTGTGGGATCTCATCGTGGACCAAGCGATTCGGTCCGGGGCCACTCTGTGTTCTGCCCAATTTTGAGGACTCGTGTTACGACTCCAGTCACAGGAGATGTTGCGATGAAGGCCTGGTTCAATAAAGGACAATTTTTATCATTCAGAAACATCGGCTCTTAATTCAGGATCGTCTGTTGGACGACTGGGTTGACTCGCCGAGCCCGAGGCCGCTTCTCTCGCGGGAGGATCCAGTTCGTAAGGCTCAAAGTAGAAAAAGTACGCAGCCGGAAGCACATTAAACTTGTTCTCGCTTTCATGCAACCCCATTTCCTCATCCTGGCCACCATTCCCGTACATTTCTTCATAGTATTCGTTCAATTCTTGCTCATAATCATCGTCGCTTTCAAATTCACTGCTCTCCACAATTGTTCAATGCTAGTCACTAATCTCTTGTGTTCAACCCATGATGTCACATGGCGGGAAATGTGAAAATTGGAAAAATTGAAAGAAAAATCAAAATTTCGAGCTAATTACACAAAATAAACATGGGTTTAGCTAAATTTTACGTCATACATTTATTCTGTGGCCACCGGTAATTCAAAATGTGCAAAAATCCATGGTGTGTACTGTTTTAAGCTTTTTTTGTGTCTCATGGATTCTGACACCATGTTTACAAATAAATAATCATAATTACAAAGCACTCAAATGAAAACCTACACGAAATCATCTCAGTCTCGTCCATAATGTTATTTCACAAAATGTGTGTTTTCAAAGGCTAAAATAAGATATTGGCCATGGTGAATGTCAATAATTGTACAAGATATTGTGGACTAAAACTAGCAATTTTTTAACTGTTGGTATTTTGAAATTAAATTCCTCATAAAAACTTGGTTAGGATCGCTTTTACCCAAAGAAATACAAAAATTATCCAAAAAGGTGAGTTATGTTGCAGTTCTGTGGTACCCATTGATGAAAGTAGTTTCAATAAATTTTAGCCACTCCTTGAAGCATGGTAGATAAGTGGCCAGTAAGTTGTGATGCAGCATAAACTAAAAGACCCCCTGAACACTACGTAAGCAGCAGACAACAGTGATATCTGGATTTAGACTTGATTTGGAAAATGCAGTCACCTGGAGTTGAAACTCAACAGCAAGTGCTTGCAATGACTGACATAAAGCAGAGGATGGTAAATAAACTCAACAGCAGGTGTTTGCAATTACTGACATAAAGGATGGTAAATATTATTTCATAAACACTAGACAATGAATGTAAACTGGCTTTGACTGACAATCACTACAGCTGGTTTAATTGCATGACTTAAAAGCATGCTTGCAATAAACTAAACATATGAAATAATAAAAAAACACATGAAATATTTGCTCAAGCATCACTTTACCTCAATCAATAAAGGTTTAAAGAGAGCTTAATGTTTTAACATATTAAAATATGTTTACTTGTTTAATACGCTCTATTCGTTCAGCATTTGCAACAATCTCTGCCTCGAATGCCTGATGTTTCTGCAGTTTCTTCATTTTGTCTTGTAGACTCGTGACGCCAGTGAACATGTCCTCTGAAGCAATTGTTAACTTCTCATCAATCCATGCTTCGGCCTGCACAAAAAATCACTCAAGTTAAGGCAAAAAAATTCTTGCAAAATGCCGCTGATGCTTATTTGGCAGGATATTCATAACACACAACTGTTCACTTTAAACTTCCTTCTGACAATAAAAATAAAATTGAAATTATTAAAACTGCCTGACCTATTTTATTTTCAGTAAGAATTGTGAATACCCTTATCTGAGGCTCTTTCCATTTAGCTAAATATTGAATTTGACTTAGTCATATATTTTATGACAGCAGTATTCGAGCAGAATCAGTGCTTTGATACCAATCTGTTTGAGTCACATGACCACATCTCTCCTGGTACACTCATAGCAATATAAAGCTATCTATATCATGACTAACGTTATTTTGAAATAAATTCTCAAGATCAATTTCAAAAATACTGTATCAGATGTTTCTAAAATATCTTTGTTATATGCAACTTTTATTTTTTTCCAAAAAAACATGAAAGTTCCAATTTTAGACAGGACCTCATGCAAAAACGACATTTTGAAAACAACTTGAGAGCAGTGTATGAATCATACTCACTCAAACTGAACTCAATAATTGTGAGACATCATCTTATAAACTGTTACATTTTCTATGGTTTTACCTATTAATCTATTGTGTTTTCACAATCACTCAGAGTGCCAAATAAGACCATCACTTATGTCTTACCTCAAGACACATCCCTGTTGAACGTTACATAAAGCAAGGCACCTTCTAACTTACTGCATTTATCTTACCTCAGACACATCTCTGTTGAACGTTACATAAAGCAAGGCATCTTCTAGCTTACTGCGTTTGTCAGCGGAAACATCCTTAATATAGTCTCGCCTAAAAATGAAAAACATTCAGACAGGAAAAAACAATCTTTGATGATACAGAAACCAAAAACAACAACCTTCAAACTAACTGAAAAAAGATAAGCTACAACAAAGTGTCATGAAAAAATAGCAAACATAAAAGTGGTCACAAATTTCATATTACACAAAATTTTGACTTTTGACAGAAATTTCACTTCAATGCACCATTCCCAGAGATGGTTAAGCAAGATATTGGGAAAATATGACAAAAAACAGGGGAGTCTTGATTGGGTTTAGTAGTTAAATTTCTTTTCTTGTAAGCGGTAAATGAAAGAGGAAGTTTTAAATGAAGGAAAAGGCAACGATATTTGCCCTCATGTGTACACTTAAAAATGATTGAAACTGTGCTGGTAAGGCAACACATAAAACTGTGTTCTGGTAAGGGACCACATTGACACTGTGTTGGTAAGGGAACACATAGAACAGTGATCTTGGTTTGTAACATTTACTTTATTATAGCATTAATTTCCTTATATTTAAACGTGTAAGCCTCAATACTAATAGTACCCACCTCTCACTAATGGCATCCAGGGCTGCTGATATATTGTCTGAATCATAATGCTTTGACTGTGTCAATTTTCTTCCAAATTCTTGTAAATTCCTCAGCTGGAAAAAAGGTTGTTATTTACTTTCCAAGCGCTGTGGATAATAGAAGAGAAATCAATGTTCCAGACAGAGGTAGCAAAAGTCACAAGAACAAAAATGGAGACATATTAAGATACTGCAAAACGAACTAAATGCAAAACACTTATCAATGACACTGAGTATGGACATACATGTACACAAAATGAAGCATTAATCTACTCTTGTTGAAACATTTTTGAAGCAAACGACTTCAAAAACTTTCCTGAAAATATCTTTCATTCTAATAATATTTAAATAACATTTTAATGGATTCGTTAACTTTCAGGATCTGTAATGATATGGCCAACACAAGACGGTGAATAAAACTCTTTTCATTTAATACTTAACATACAACATTGATTTTCTATCGGTGTTTTGAGTCAACAACCCTAGAGCTACAGCATATCAACTATATGCATTCAAGTATATAAAAAATCAATACACGATTTGGTTTGGGAAGTGCCAACCATATTTCACTCATTATGAGACCAATGCTGAATGTTAATATGCACCCAGCCTATGTACATTGTAAATGGGCAGATATAAAAATTTTTCCTTTTTGCAAACATTTCCACACGTTAAGTGAACTTAAAATTGCTTTAATAATTACAGAACTCAGGAACTTATCATATTTTAAAAGGTTTTTCTATTAAACAAAACAGAAAACAAACAAAACTAAGAAACTAACAAGCAAAAATCATTATAACATATCACTTTTATCAATTGCCAAGCTAACCAAACAAACATTGTTTACATACAAACAACATGGTGGCAACCATGGCAACACCGTACCTTGTCCTGCTGAGTGTCAAAGAGTTTTTCAAATGCGTCATGTTTTTTCAGGTAATCTTCAACTTGGTCAACAGATCCACTGAGACTCGGCATTACCAGGTAAGCCTAGAACATAATGTTAGGTACATTCAGTGTCATGTTATTCATAGTGTTAACATTAATTCTGTTCATATGACATATCATAGATGATGGTGAGATTTCAACATACTACGTTAAAGTGCAAAATTTTAATGAAAACGTGTGATTCTGTGGTAGGCACATTATACTGACCATAATTCAACACTAGTGTTTCAGCTTTGAGCAATTTAATTTAATTAGTATACAGACAACGGCTCGTTATCACCAAATCTTACTTAGGTCCTTTTTTTACTGTAAATTAACTTAAAAATGCTCATACTGAGTAATGTTTTATTCTACTCAACCAAAAGTACTCAAAGTGCTCAGGAACGCATAAATACAAATAATTCTGTCGAGTGAAATCTGAAGCAAATCTGGGAAATTTAATCGAAAATTCCAAGGCTGTTACCCAGCATTCTTGGAGAAATACCCAACATACAGTGCAATATATTTGAAGCCATAAGTTCACAATTTGGTGCCTTATTATTCACTGTAAGTATATTTTACCAAACAGTACGAATGACCAAACAGTACAAATGACCAAACAGTACGAATGACCAAACAGTACGAAAGACCAAACAGTACAAATGGCCACACTGTACAAATGACCAAAGTACGAATGACCAAACAGTGTGAATGACCAAACAGTACGAATGACTAAGCAGTACAAATGACCAAACAGTACGAAAGACCAAGCAGTACGAATGACCAAACAGTACGAATGACCAAATAGTGTGAATGACCAAATAGTGTGAATGACCAAACAGTGTGAATGACCAAACAGTGTACTATCTTTTCATTAACTCATTCCCCGAGATAGGTCATCAAGATCATGAGATCAGTCACCACTGATTCATGAAAGTACTTCATTGTACTTCTGATGACCCAGCCTACCTCCTGCGAAGCACAGATGGCGTCCAGTTGGTTGATATCTTTTGTGAATGTCTGCTGATCATACAACTGTGACAGATACTCACTTCGGTTCTGCCACGTGAGGTGCATTGCCTCACGACACTCCAGAACCTGGGTTAACTTGGAAGATATCTGAAGTTAAAATAGATTCATAAGGCATCCCC
Organism: Phoronis australis; assembly: GCA_002633005.1. Taxonomy (NCBI): domain Eukaryota; kingdom Metazoa; phylum Phoronida; family Phoronidae; genus Phoronis; species Phoronis australis. The sequence goes on along the minus strand of NMRA01000295.1, from coordinate 106,582 downwards.
TTAATTTGGTCTCATAAGCACTACTTGTCAGTTTTCAGAACTGCCAAAGCTGATCTTGTTTATTACTTTTTAATCATGACAAGTCATGCTTTATTAGCAAATTTTGCAAAAATATGAACATGTACTTGTAGAAGATTCTGTACAAGCTTGACGCCGACTTTAAATTAAGATCAAATCATCAACCAATAACAACTGTATTACAAAGATTCTTCAAATGTATGTTCAAGTAGCAACTTTCATTTACTGAAAAGCACTACAAAGTTTACTACACAATACTTTTCACACAATGTTGTAAAGTAACATATCTGCGTTTAGCCAGGGAGCCTTAGCTCATCTTTATTACAAACTGATTAACACTAACCTCATCACCAGCAGAGTGACCATTGTCTAACATCATCTGGCCAGCTTCAGCCATAGAACCGAACATGTCCTCTCGAGCGTCCATCTCAGCCTTCAGTTGCATATGTCTAGTCTTAACAAGGTCCACTTCACCAACATCGTGTACAACAACTTCAGCACTCATCTCCGACACAACATCTGCTGACCAACTGAGCAGGTCTCTCGCCTAATAGTGAAAAAATATGACTGAAATATCGCGACATTTATGTCCAATTCTTAGTCAGAAATCACAGCTATTAATTTTCTTATGAGGTATTTATGGATAAAATTTCCCATGCAAGCTACATGTTCTGCTGTAATCTATGATCTGGGTAAAGAGATTTTGGATCACAAAACTTTTAAAAACCAAATAATAAAAGTATGAATTACAAAGTTCATGCCAATGATGATGAACTAGACAGAGAAAAATCGCATCTTAAAACATAGGCTTCTCATAACAATTAAACAAAACATTATTTCTAAATGTAACAAAGTATCCAAACTTCACTGGTACAGGGCCTCAGCGGATGTGATCTCGGTCAGAAGAGCCAGAAATCCTTACTGAAGTCAAAAACCTGTGTAGGTCATTGGACGCCTGCAGCGCCTCTTTCCTTTCGGCAGCCTTCTCTTGTAACAGCGACCAGTTGTCTATGACGACGGACTGCTGCTGTTCTATCTGTTCAGCATTCTCCCCTGGGTACTGCTCTTGCAGACGGGCAGAGTCATCGATGAGAACTTGAAGCTACAAGTTCAAATCAAAAACAAGAACCTCTTTATAAGGCAACAATGACAACTGTATGAACAAGATAAACGTAAATCACAGAAGTGTCATTTCCTGTGCATATTGAGATTGTGGGTGTGTCACTTTGGAAGCAATTTTGATTTGATACAAGAAATAAAGCTAAACGTTACCATAATAAAAACCATCACACAGTTTTACTTCTTAGTTATCTTTCTATGTTGTCCACTGATAAAAGTAGGATATGATTTGACTCACTTTCCAATATATTTCGTGCTTCCTTCTGAGTGAGTTTAATGATTTGTGGACTGGCTTTATGGACCACAAGATAAATGAAATGGATCCCAAAAAATTTTTAAAAGGTGGGTCCATGAGACTCCAGCATTAAGAAAAGTAGGACGAATACAGTTCTATGATAAAAATCAACTTAAGTTCATCGAAATGTTGTCAGTTGAAACAAATGAGAGTTACTACAAAGTCATCAAGTGGTGTTCAGTGAATTAGCACAAAAGGCAGATTAAGCTGTTAAAAAATGAGACACGACGCGGTTTTTACTCTGACGGGGAGAAGTTTGGTTAGAAACTAAATAAAAACATGATATCCTATCCAACACTTATACACAAACATGATATTCTATCCGACACTTATACACAAACATGATATCCTATCCGACACTTATACACAAACATGATATTCTATTCGACACATATACACAAACATGATATCCTATCCAACACTTATACACAAACATGATATTCTATCCGACACTTATACACAAACATGATATCCAATCCGACACTTATACACAAACATGATATCCTATCCGACACTTATACACAAACCTGGGCTTCAAGAGCAACTAGCTCATTCTCAAATGCTTCATGTCGTCGCTGTAACATCTGTACACCATAGAGATCTCTGCCCAAGTCATCGGGGATGAATGAATATTTCTCTTGAATTCTTGACATGGCCTCCTCCACGTCACAATTGAAGCGATGGATTTCCGAGGCTGCCACCAAATTGTGGTCACGCTCTTCAATTTTTTCAAGTAGTTTCTCCCAGTTTGCTCTGAAAAACACATAGCAAACTCATTAACATATAGCATACTCATTAACATATAGCATACTCATTAACATATAGCATACTTATTAACATATTATGGTAACAAATCTTCAGTTTGGGACACAATATGGTGGACAAGCGAAATTTATTTCATTTTGACAAATTTCTCAACAAAAACAATTTTCAGGAAAAATTACTTTGTTTGTATGGCTTAACCAAACAACATTTAGTCAAAAAGTGGAAATGACAAATGCAACTGTTATTCATTACTGACACTTGAAACAGTGTTACTATTTCTAGCAAGCTTTATTTTCACTAAAACAAATCTCAACAAACAAATTGAAACCAAACATTTTGGCATGACTACACACAACTCTGCATTGACTACTGGAGCAGGAAATGTCACAACTCTCAACTATTCCTGTTGCTACCTTATCAATTGTCATAAATAATAGTTTCACAATAATAGGGAATTAAATGAAACCCAACAGACAACAAGCAATAATAATCTATATGTTAAACACCATTAAAATCCAAGCGATTTCTCTATATGATTCCAGTATAAAAACCACCTACTTATAGACACATGAGCAAACAATCACTGTAAACAGCTTTGTGTACTCTCTGTCCACCAATGTGTTACTCGCGAACCCCCTAAAAAAACTTAACCAGCCACAATACCAATTTGACAAATAATTAACTTCAGTTAATCCAAAATTCTTCCATACTTTTTGCAAGTAACACAAATGTATCATCACACATGGCAAGTTTCAAACATAATTCGAATAATTAAGTTCGAAGTTTCACAGTGAAGAAAACTTACTTCAACTCTTCCTGCATGCTGTCTATTTCCACCGAGTCCTTGTGACCCTGTTTAACAAGGTCATCAGCCAGCGCCTCACATTGGTGTAATCTGTTGGAGCCAGTCTCAACATTTCGCTTAAACTCATCAAACTTCTTCTCTAAAACCTAGAATTGATCAGAAAAAAAGTTAATCGTTCAGTGGCCATTCCTGGTAGAAGCATTGTTGGAGATCAGATATCTTTTTTCAATGTTGAGTGGTCAACTAGCCATGTTGCATCACAACACACAAGCCAATTATCTGCCATGCTTCTAAGATTTACATAAAACTATTTATGTTCCAGGGAGGTGGCTAGCCAGCCAGAGGGTATGATCTTATTGATGTTTGGGGCAGCCAACCAAAAAAATGTCAGACATAACAAGTAACAAAGTCAATCACTCGTGCACACTACTACGTTAAACTGCCAGTCTCAACATTTTACTTGTTGTTAGGCTATGTTGAATACATCACGTAACCCTCAACCACAGATACTTGAAATGTCATAATTTTGCACCAAATGACACATTGACTTTTAGGAAATAATAAGTATTTTTGCTAAGTTTCCACAAAAATTTCAACTTTAAAATCTTCGTAACCATAGATGACTCATTATTTTAAAAAAATGCAATACCAAATGATCTTCCATATTGTCTCATATTACTTTCATTGTATACAGTATGCTAGTGCTTGTCATGTGTCATACACAATTCAACATAGTTATATTGTTTCAAGTGACTTTGATTGTTCCTAATACGCAAGTGGAAAAAAAACTTGTTAAAGTACAAGCAAACTTGTATTCATATCACAAATTTCACAAATTATCACAGAGTCTAGAGAATTATAAATTTAGTCTTATTTTATGGAGACAGCTTTCACAGCAAGAAGGGCATGTTTAATGTGACCTTACAGCAAGAAGGGCATGTTTAATGTGACCTTACAGCAAGAAGGGCATGTTTAATGTCACCTTACAAATTCACCAGCTGGATGTCACACTCACCTGCACATGTTCAAAGTCATTCCCATAATCCTCCGAGCAAGCCAGCTGCATCTGGTCGGCGAGCCACGCGTCAAACTCCTGTGCATCCCGTGCATACTTATGCAGCTGCAATGACTCATCCAGCTTGTCTCTTCTCTCTGCTGCCTCACACTTCAACTGATTGATCAAAGTTTGAACATTGGCCTGAAAAACAAAGATCCCATTCTTTATAGCATGACTAAATTAACAAGTAATTACTATAAACAGTACTGATACTATGAGGTAGTATGTGTTATAGCTTAACAACTGTTATTTCTGGAAGAGTAAATGTATTTTCATGAAATTTTTTGTTGAAAAAATTGCTCGATTTTTAAAATGTTTCTCACTAAAAGAAATGTAACTCAAGACTCTAGTACTTCAAAGTTTAAGACAGACCTTGCGTGTATTATGAGAAAGACATGGCAGCATTATGCACCCACACAGTATGTATTTGTTGATGCATAAGAAATCACTTGCAACCAATAGAAAAGGTAACGGGTCAAGCTCAGTATTTGGAGTTTATTGACATTTATTATCAAGGTTCAAGGATGCACTGAGATTCAAATCAAATTCAATACATTGGGGTTTATTGACATTTATTATCAAGGTTCAAGGATGCACTGAGATTCAAATCAAATTCAATACATTGGGGTTTATTGACATTTATTATCAAGGTTCAAGGATGTACTGAGATTCAAATCAAATTCAATACATTGGGGTTTATTGACATTTATTATCAAGGTTCAAGGATGTACTGAGATTCAAATCAAATTCAATAGATTGGGGTTTATTGACATTTATTATCAAGGTTCAAGGATGTACTGAGATTCAAATCAAATTCAATACATTGGGGTTTATTGACATTTATTATCAAGGTTCAAGGATGCACTGAGTTTAAATCAAATTCAATACATGATGAAATATACGGTTCACGACTTAGAAGGTAATAACCTGACAACAAAACCATGGTGACATCAGCTCACCTCATACTCACCTGTCGCTGAGAAGCATGCAGATATCCAGGAGCGTTCACCTGCACAAGACTGTCACATCTCTGCTGCAAGTCCTGTACAATCCTCTGGTATGAGCCAATGTCCAGCTCCAGGGCCTGAACAACACCAATTGCAGATAATGTGAACTTTAGTTCATTAAATAAGAATTAAAAAATAACTTCGGTAACAGAGAAATCTATGGTAAAAGACAATGTTTTGTTTTATGAACTCTAAAGCATGCTCAGGTGAGTACAGAGCTACATACCAAGTTTATAAAGTAACTCTAAAGCATGTTCAGGTGAGTACAGAGCTGCAGACCAAGTTTATAAACTCCAAAGCATGTTCAGCTGAGTACAGAGCTGCAGACCAAGTTTATAAACTCCAAAGCATGTTCAGGTGAGTACAGAGCTACAGAACAAGTTTATAAACTCTAAAGTATGTTCAGGTGAGTACAGAGCTGCAGACCAAGTCTATAAACTCTAAAGCATGTTCAGGTGAGTACAGACCTGCAGACCAAGTTTATTAACTCTAAAGCATGTTCAGGTGAGTACAAAGCTACAGAACAAGTTTCTTGAGAGAATAGTGAGATCCTGCAAGACCATCAAAATTCCATGAGTGGAAAGTGCTTTCATGAGTAAGGACGAGACAGTATTAGCATAAACTAGCAATGAAAATGGCCACCGCGGAAATGATTGGTCAGCTAACCTGGAATGTTGGATTATCCATTCCATCAGCGAAGATATCTCATTGCAAGAATTTCACAAGTGTCCTACGTGAACGTAGCGTGCCACAATGCCAAGATATACACAGTAAACAAGAGATGCAATCAATAGGTTACCATAACTGTGGATTGAAAGAGGCCTGCTGGACTACCATAACTGTGGATTGAAAGAGGCCTGGTGGACTTCCATAACTGTTGATTGAAAGAGGCCTGGTGGACTTCCAGTGATAGAGAGTCTGGTCATCTTTTATTGACAATGATTTTTGTTGAACAGTTTCTCTCTCTGATTATCTGAGATACCAGCTGAGTGACCAGTCTCTGAATAATGCCCATAAGCACTACTGATTGAAGTGTGATGTTTCTTCAGACAATCACCATGCCATCTTTGGTTAATCAAGTGAATAATAAAAATATCAAAAAAACCTTTGTCATGTATTAAGCACACGCACGCACGCACGCACACACACACACACACACGTTAACTATACTTGGAAGATGACAAGTACATGATTGTATAACAACACAGTGGTATGACTCTGTACCTTGTGTTTTGTGAGCAATTTTTCCACTGCATCCGTATCTCTTCCATAATCTTGACTTGACACAACATTCAATTTTTCCATGCACCAACTCTCTACTTCATTTACTTCAGATAAAAACTGCAACAAAAGCCAAAAATAACTGAAACAGCATAGAGTCAGTATTATAAATATTATTTATCCCATACGCGTTGAATCAGTCCAGGGAAACACGACCACGTAATAATGTTTTCCATATTCACCACCCCCACTACGTCAACAGCGACTTCTGACAAGGAAATTTCAAAAGGTAGGTCAATGTCGACTCGACATCGAAAGCTGGTTTGATTATCAAACTTTGGGAAAATAGTATAAAGTAATGCAATTGCAGCAGTGTGAGTAACACTTAACATGCAATCAGGTCTCAGTCATAACATCCAGAACAGGATTATTAATTAACGAGTATTTGACAGTTCTGTGTCAGTTTTCAATTGCTAATATTATGTCGTCTGCAACTCAATCAGGCGCCGATTCCTCGGTAACTACAATATGAAATATTGTTGTTACTTAACTATTTTCAGAAGATGTTACAAGTTCAATGCACAGTTACCGTTGTTTTCATCTTTGTTATCTCTTCAAAAAATATATTTCTACATTTAAAACTGTTTCTTGTACTAGAGAAACTTGCAACCTAACGCGCAGGTACATATTAGATATAGGCTGTGAACCGCCATGTGAACAGTCTCAGTGAAGTAAATGAAAAATCTGGCGAAAAAATGAAACTTAGGAATTTGATGCGTATGGGATAAATACAAAACGTACCTTGATTGGCATAGATGAAGTAATATCCCACACGACATTATAATGTCTCGTGGGACATTACTTCATCATCGCCACTCTTGGTACATTTTGTGTATGTATGACACTTAATAAAAGTACACGCAGCTTTTAGAATAATAATAAATAGTTGCAGGTGGTCTGGTACACAGATCACTTGGAACAGCTTTTATGCTTTATTAATATGTAGTTATAACCAAGCTGAGGAGCTAGAGAGGGTGGAGCAGTGTGTCCGAATGGGACTCAATTCCATGACCATGAATAGAGCAAGAGGACATTAATCCCACTTGACCACACTGTCTCCTCTTGTAGTAGTATAAGTATAATCCTAAGTATACAGTCACTACAATATAATCCTAAGTATACAGTCACTATATACAATATAATCCTAAGTATACAGTCACTATATACAATATAATCCTAAGTATACAGTCACTATATACAATATAATCCTAAGTATACAGTCACTATATACAATATAATCCTAAGTATACAATCACTATATACAATATAATCCTAAGTATACAGTCACTATATACAATATAATCCTAAGTATACAGTCACTATATACAATATAATCCTAAGTATACAGTCACTATATACAATATTTAGAGGTAAAGGAAGCTTGCATCAAATTAATGCACTATTTATTTCTTAATTTCACTAATAACTAAATAATCACTGAATAGAGTTAGTTGATAGTGACAGCAAACCTATTTTCCGCCTAATGTGGCAGATTGTTTTGACACATTCAATGACAAATTCCTTGTGATAAAACATACAGGCATTTGATAAGACTGTAGATCCAGTCTCTCCCAAGATTTCATAAGCCTGAACAGCATATTTGGCAAAAATGGCATTTTCAAAATCAAAAACCAAGACATGTTTGCCTGGCATACACTTTTCATTGCCGCAACAGCAATGGGAACTATTTCCTTGTTAAGATTATGGTGATGAGTTTGACAGAAAATTCTCCCCAAAATAAACCAGACTTGTACAAACCTGTCAGATCCTGCCAAACATGCACAAATGTGACCCACCACGACAAAATGAGTGTTAAGTTGGAAACTCTATTTCCTGACAAGACTGAAAACAGTCGCTATCGGTTAAAATTAGGTCAAATTTTTTTATTGCAGGCTATGATTATTTATTCATTTTACTTCACAAAACAATACTTTAAAACAAGCAGACTTCATTTTAAACCTTATTTATTTCATTTTGAAAAACATCACCTTCTCCACGACTGCATATCTTGTGAAATTTTCATCAAAATTTGCCGGTTTTCGTGTCCCCATTGGTCAGTCACCCGATGACCCAATTCGCTCGTAAACACACCAACAGAAAGGTCAAACTCTGCTCATTATGCATGTAGTTAGCTCTTTGAGTTTTTCGTCCAATCATCAGAAGTAATTTCACTTGTTGCATTCAGGGTATATTAAACAGAAGTGCCACTCACCAGTCTTTTAGCTAGCAACGACCTTTTAACCCAATATATCACTGACCTCATTCCCTAGAACTAGTTCAGTGGGCGTGAAACTGTGGGGTCGCGAGGTCACAGCATGTTTACAAGACAGTAAGATGGCTGGTCGCCGTGTAGCTGATATCTCAGTGATTAACTCTTGCCTCTGACTGCCATATCAAGATCAGCGAGAATTAACTGAACTCATCAAAGAGCACATTAATTTTGTGGATGGAGACAAGGAGGAATTTCGTGACAGCGACGAGTCGTCTGACGGCAGCAACTCGTCGCCAGAGGAGGTTCATGATCGACCCATCGTGAATACGGTTACGTTGGATTGGAACAAAGAGAACTTGAAGAAAACAGTCTGGATTTGCTTAATCGCAAAACAATGTCTTGTACCTGCAAAGCCAGTGGATCGGGGTGCAAGCAGCTGAATATTACTGCAAGAGAGAACAATCTTCGATAGGGCGGAATCACTCGGTAAGAAGTCGAGGAAATCGTTGCTCTTCAGTCAGTGTCAGTGGACTTTGATAGGAATGAGTGATTGTCATTTTTATTCAAAATTATTCACACTAGCATAAAATTTTGAATTATTTTGAACAAAATTCAGCCACGAACGTGTATTTTGTAATCTACATGACTTCATTTTATTAAACTTCTCCAAAATGCACTTTAACTACTTGTTTTACTTGTGGTAACCCCTCCTGCCACAAGTGGACTGACCCTGTATACATTAGCTGGGAAATTTATTGACCCAGTTGCAGCAAACCAACATGAATATCACTCCTTTTTGGCTGAGATTACATAATAAGGTCTATAATTTTTCTAATTTTTGATTACTTTTATTTGTTTATGTTGTTGTGTATACTAATAAGTCTGAAAAGTAGCATTCAACTGCAGGTTGCTATGGAAATTTTAAAGACACTATCGGCACTTTTTCTCGGCCATTTTCCTTGACTTTTGAAAGCTCTAACTTTTCGCTTTCCCCGACTAGAATTGGCAATAACTCGATCATTTGTGAAGATAAGGACATGTTTCATACCTCAAAATGATCAGAAAGTACTGTATTTTCAGAAAAGTAACAATTAAAAAAATGACAAATCCAACTTAAGACTCATTTTGTGGTGGTGGGTCACAAATGTCTTGCCAGAATTGTGGTACTTTTGTTACAAGAAAATTGCCTTTTGTCCAACTAAAATTTGAGTTTAATGTGACATAATTATATCTAACTGCTCATTGTTTATTAGTAAATGGACACACATGGCAAGTTGTGACAATTTCAGAAAAATGCATGGAGCAACGCCTGGTGAGACACTGTCAAGATTTAGAATTGAAACATGTTGAAATGGATGTTTAGCCAGTGTTGTGAGGTGAAACTTTGTCAAATTCGTTGCTCAGGATGATTGAAACTCTAACTATACAATATACATTAAGTTGGGCATATACACATAAATCTGCCGTTGTATCCCACCTGTTGTGCCTTTAATGATAGGTCCAGCTCATTCTTTCTACGGTCACAGTCACCGACTAGTTGGTCCCAACCTTGCTTCAGCTCGTCTGCTCTTGACTGAATGTCTTGTGCAGCGAAGTGATTCTCACTCACATACTTTTGACCCGTCAACAGAATGTCTTGTATCATCGAATGGTGACCTTGAACTTCCTTAAGCAATTTCTGAAAATGACACAGTTCATAAAATCAAGAGCAAAATAATATACAAAGACAGAGAGTGATTATGTTGAAGACACCTAATGTTGCTAAGCAATACGAGAAAACAACATTAGATATGACATGAACAGGTATGATCTGAAGAGATATGAAATGAACAGATACAATATGAACAGATGTCATATAGTCCATTCCTTATATATGAGTTAGTAGTGGGTGACAGGGCCATAGCTGGTCATAGCTGAAAGTGTTGTAGACTGCAAACACGTGACTGTGCTGTTTACAAGAACGGGATATTGCAACAAAATATTAATTCTTACTAACACCTGCAGTCATCTTTACAAAGCAATCTAATACATTGCGAGCTACGAATAGGCATAAAGTAGACACCTTTTCAAGTTATTTGTTTCTTTACTTCATAGCACATGGAGATCTGTGATCAATGTATTACACTATTACAAATTGCAGAGACATTTCAAAGTTTCAAGCAAAACTCCAGTCTCTAGTGGGAAAAACACAGTACCTGGTGCTTGGAAAACAAGTTCTGTGTATCAACAAGCGTTCTGCCACATTCAATAGAGGTCGCTGACGGCATGTGTTCACTGATCCACTGAAGTTCTTCCTGGACATCATAGTTAAATTGGTGCCAACATAATGATGCATCCAACTGCTGTTTACGATACTTGGCACTGGGTTGCAGATTCTCAAACCTAACAAGTTGTAAACATGCTTGAAAACTGATAGTCATTTGACAGATGATAATATTCATAAAAAAACCTCAACCAATCAGCTGATAAATTTCTTGAAGCGATAACAAACTCGACTGGAGTCACAAACACACCTTTTGATGTAGACCACTTGTCATTATGAGATTGGTTGTGGTATGTTCCTTAGTCAACATAGATTGGTTGTGGTATGTTCCTTAGTCAACATAGATGAGGTTTGTGGAATTGTAAAGAGCTGACAGTTCTTTATTTCTAAAGAACAGACTGTACAATTTGACTAGTCATGCCGTGTCATTTCATTCACCAAGCAAGGTCTTGAGCAATAACAAACTGTCAGTTCTTTGCATGATAAAATTACTTCTCATCTGAGTAAGGAACTAGTCCAGACCCATTTTAGAATAGTATGAGGTCCAAATGAAAAGCTACTTTCTTCGACAGAACAAAGTAATAACCACATAAAGATGCAAGAGATATTGGTGAGCTTCCAACAGAATAAAGTAAGATGAATGGCATATTTGCTAAATGTCTCTCATTCAAAAAGGTTTTGAAAAAAAACATGAGTTGACAAATCATTATGCCACATTTGGATTACAATCAACTCAAGCTTGTCCACAACTTGTCTACTCACACCTTCAACAAAATAACTCAATGACACATTTACATTTACATAATGGAATACTATTTGTGCATCAATACGCAATGAATAAATATCACAATTACGAAAAATAATAATTATTAAACTACGGCTACTACAATGCAGCACAACAGTACACAGCCACTGACCTTTGGTCAAAGTCTTGAATTTGAGCCAATATTGACTGTGAGTCAAAGTGTCCCGCATGCGCCAGTGACTGTCCGTGTTGAACCACATCACGCATGGTGTTTGCATGAACTCTCAGCTCATTCTCAAGAACCAAGTGTTCTTTGTGAAGTTTTTTCACGCTCCTCAGATCTCCACCCAGATCCTGGGACAAAGCAACTTTCTCCAACTCATCCAGCTTGCGTTGAGCATTGTCTAACGTTTTATTGAGTGTCAGTTGTTGGTGAGCCTGATTCAGTTTCACACCCTTGTCTGACGCCTTTGTGTGCACATCTTTCCACAGTTTGTCCAGTTCACACAGATTGTTCTTGATTTGAGCAGATGCATAGTGATCATCTTGTATAAGAGACTCTCCGAGCTGCAACCAATCAGCAAAAAATCAATAAAAGGGGAAGAGTCAGAAATAAACTTGATAATCAAAGGTCACAGATGATTTTATGATAACAACAGTAAACAACAAAAGAAGCCAAGATAAACACATTAAACAGCATTAAAGTACTAAAACCTATATCATTACTTTAATGTTTAGAAGTCTGCAAGTAATGATTTTGAAAACTGCAAGAAAATGACATCACAACTGGTGGTCTTGATGCCCAGTGTCCTGCTATATATTGACTTGATGATCATTACAGTGTCCTGCTACATATTGACTTGATGACCATTACAGTGTCCTGCTAAATATTGACTTGATGACCAGTACAGTGTCCTGCTATATATTGACTTGATGACCATTACAGTGTCCTGCTACATATTGACTTGATGACCATTACAGTTGCCCGCTATATATTGACTTGATGACCATTACAGTGTCCCGCTATATATTGACTTGATGACCATTACAGTGTCCTCCTATATATTGACTTGATGACCATTGCAGTGTCCTGCCATATATTGACTTGATGACCATTATAGTGTCCTGCTATATATTGACTTGATCACATTCGGCCACAAGAAAACAACCCAACACACAGTACATAGTTTGTATTACCGATCAACATGAAAATTGTAGCTGCTAGCTAGTTTTGCTGGTTCTCAAGTTACAAAGGAGAAATTCACTCCATAAGTGACAAATGCGAATTTGTGATACATTTAAAGTAATTTAAATCTACTAAAAACAGGTTCATGGTACAAAAAATTCTACTAATTAATCATAGGTCTAAAATCTCAATGCTCAGCTAACTCACCACCTGATTTTGAGTTTTTCACTGCAAATGTCTTGGGCTTTAAGCCAGACATGAACAGCCTAAAACAATACTTAAGGTAGAACTAAATAATAATAATAACATTGAAGACATAATTACTCTGTATAAAATATGTAAATTTTACAGGGATGAAAATCTGACAAGATGCACTACGCAACAATGAGTAAAGGGCAGATGGCGTAGGAGTTGTGTACATGACCGACACCAAACTGAAGAGTTCATCAAAGTGTCATAATTTTACTTACAATTTACTTTAAAGTGCGCTTAATTTACAATAAAAATTAAGTTGACGTGGAAAATGTCGCTATAACTAGGTGCCTGTACTTAAAAAACTTCTAAGTAAATAAGGTTTTCATGAGGTGTGGTTGAATCAGGGTGTTGCCTGTGAGACCACCTTAAGTTTATTTAATATTTTTTTCTGAACGTGTTCTAGATTGTGACATACAAGGCTGGCGGAGGGACGTATGTAATAATTCTAAGTTAAGATGTACTTTTCTCAATTTATATTTAGAGTACATGCTTGAACATTACTTTTTATTGGATTTGCCAAGAAAATTCACAGTTTGACACGATTTCATTGTGTGAATCATAATTTTGCTGTCGAAACTGGCAGGCAAAATTCTTTTATGTCCAAATAACTTCAACGATGAATATCCCTTTTATACTCGTATGCCCAGCATTTCAAGACTTAAGGGTTAAATTTATGCAGAAAAAATAAAGAAGCAGTCCCAGTGTCAACTAAATTATTAGTTTAATGAAAAACCCTGACACAAAGGCGTTATAGGTTTCATTTACCATTCATTTTGTAAGAGATCATCATTACATAAAGAAATGTCTGTGCCTCTCTAGTAATATAACTTTAATTGGTGTAATTGTACTTTGGGCCCATGGTCTTGAATACCTGTAATAAACACTTGTTAATCAGACAAAATGACCAAAAAGGATGTCATGTAATTTTTGGGCTATGGTCGTGGAGGTAAAGGTAGATAACGTCAGGTGGTGTGTGTCAGCCAATCACATCACAATGACACATCTCCAGACTTGCATACCACCAAAACTGCATTTGTCACTGAGTACTTTGGACAAAAGATTTGCAGATTTTTCAGTAAATTTGCAGATTTTCTCATACAGACCAAACATCGAAAACTTGAACTTCTCAGCATTTTAGTGTATTGAAACTGTGTTTAGATGGTACTTTTCCTATTTAGTTACCTTTGAAACAGTGTAATACAAGCAGTGAAAATTAATAACCAATTTTCAGAATTCTCTAAGGTGTTGTTTGTGATCTGCGTTTGCAGTATTGAAAAGATCAAATTAATCAATAGAAAGGTTCCTCACTGAAGTTAAATTATTATGTTAATACATGCCACAATGTTAATATATACAATGAATCATGATAAGTCATCTAACAAGGAGTTCCTTGCTTCAAAAGTTATGAGGGCTGTTCCAGTAAAATCCGTGTGGGAGGGGGGGGACGGCAGTAGAAATAAAAATTCATGGGTGGTGGTCTTCAGAAAAAAACTCAAATTATGGGTGGTCGTTCCTATAAGAAGTAATGCATTAAAAATGGGTGGTATTTTTTGACCTGTTAATGTTGACAGGTTGGTTACTTCAGCTGTCAAAACTCAAAAAAATGCAACTGGCATATATTCTAACTTATCCCAAAACAAAAAGCCCATATTGCCAGTGAACAGAGTGCAATATGTTCACTAAGCCATTAACCAAGTCATGGGCAACTTGATTTGAGCCAACTGTTTGTCTGCAGTCCTATTGAATTGAAAAGTTCTGCAACACTAAACTGGTGTTAACACATATAACAAAATTGATGATTTTTAAATAAAAAGTATGAGGAGTAAGATAAACAAGTTCCAATATTCACTTGACATAGAAGTATAAAAGAGTTCGTGGAGACAGTTTGAGATTCATAGATCCTTATAATTGAAAAAATGTTCATTGAAATTATAGACACATGGTGAACAGAGACACCTGGTGGCTGCCAAAAGTATTGCACACAGGCTACTTATAGTTTTTGACAATATTGGACAAGACAACTAGTTCTTGTCTGTCAATCATCTAAGTTCTTAACAGGTCCTCCTGGAGGCAATTTGTTTGCAAGTGTTGGATTTTATATTTTAACCTATTAAAAATAATTAAAAAATTATGGGTCATGGGTTGGAGAAATAAATGAAAAATATGGGCGGTGGGTACGAAATAAAAGTGCCTTCCCCCCTCCCATACAGATTTTGCTGGAACAGCCCTGAGTGTTTCTTAAATCAACAAATCTGCAAAAAAGTGCTTGTGACGCTGAACGGGACAATTTTTTACATCAGATGACGTGTTGTTACTAATAGGTATTCACAAGTTTGGAATAATTGTTCATTGCAAGTATCTGTGAATTGTCACCACTGTCACTTTTAACACTAAAAGTTTGCAGGTTTTTTCACACTGCAAAATGTTTTAACTAAAACATTGTAAATTCAAAGAGCCAACTTTGACCTAAAACAGGTGATATTAAACATGACACAAAGCATGCTATGGAAATAGTATCGGCCATTTTATGCTTTACAGTTTAAGAGAAATGTTTTAGTTACTTAGTTTATAGAACATTTTGTGCCAGTATGGATAAAAATAAATATCACTGAAAAAACTTAAGAGTTTTTACAAAGTTGTTTTTTCAAACAATCTTGTCAAACTACAGGTAATGCACTCTCTTTGAGATGCATGTACAAATTGTGTGCATGTGTTTTGGAATATTTTAGAAGGCGACATTCTCTACAGGTGCTTTGAAGGAACAGATTGTGACTGTATAAATTGGGGTTGGGTGATGAATAGGCGTGTATAAAAGACAAGCAGGTATTTAGCCAAATGTGGATATTAATCAGATGACAAAGTCAATTCTAATTTGCAAATGAACCTCTAGCTGACCTTAGAAATGACCTCCAGCCTGTCACTGTTAGCCTGTAACTCTGCCTCAAATGCTTGGTGTTTGTGTAGCTTGCGTTGTAAGTTAGAAAGGTCTCTGTATGAATCATCACACGCCCATGTCAACTTCTCGTCCAGCCAAGATTTCAACTGTAAATAGCAGCAGAATGCATCAAGATTATCAGCAAAATGTTTGTTTCTGGCCTTTAACTACCTGCACAAACAGTTCAAGGAAATTTCTGGCCAAGAAATTCAAACACCGTCAGACAAGGCAGGTGAATACCTACGAACACACAATGGATATTCACCTGCCTTGTCTGACGGTGAACATCTATGAAACAACACACATGGATAACTGAGCAATCTGCTAAATCCTATCTATCGTCCCTGAGTGAAAACAAGTCATGCCATATGGTGGGATCAGGGAGGAATGAGTTAAAGGAAAGTATAATTTTGGTTACTTTCAATGGTTGGTTACACTTGAATTGTGGCTTATGATACTTCACCATCATCTCCTGCATATGAATTAATGGCAGCCTTTTCACCTTAAAGCCATAAGGCAGCAACTAGTAGCTCCATCTAGTGTTCAGTCACAGAATTAGTAGCTTCATCTAATGCTCACTTCCAGATCTAGTGGTTCCATCTAGTATTTGGTTAGAGAACTACGAACAGAATTTTTATACTCTGCATACTAGGTGACTTTCTCATTGACTTAGCGTGTTCCACAAAATGAAGTTTTCATTAAACTAATGCATCCCATGTTCAAACTGAACACAATTGCCACAGCAGAAAACCTAGAAACAGTTCCTTAGACCACTCTCCACCTCAGTACATCATCTTTATGCAAAAATCTTCAACATCTAAGCTGAAGTAAAAAATCTTGGTGGCAAAACAAAAAAGGTCAATGGTGGCCTTTTTTAAAACTTCCATGTGCTGCAAAAAACAGCTGCACCAGCACGCCTCTCTCACCCTTAACCATTGCTGGAACACAACACTCAAAATCCAGATTGATCATAAGCATAGACCCTGAATTATGTGAGAAAGAGTTCAAAGTCAACTTAGCTGCCACTTTCCTTGAGGTTATCAAAATTCGAACAAAGCGTTGCTCTCCTGAATGTCCTAGACACATGTACCCTGGTCCACTATGCGTTAATAGTAAAACATTCGCAGATAACAATAGGCTAAAAAACTTATCAGCATGGCTAACTTGCCTAATGGGAATTTTCCCCTAGGTTACACAAATGAAAGACAATAATCAGCAGAAAGAATAACAGGCACACCACAAAAAAATGATACAAAATCCAAATTAATGATTAGTACCAGATGCCAAGTATAACTTCCAAACCAGAACCTGATAACCTTAATAGAAACAGACAGTGCTTACACTTTATCACACAGGATGCAAACACGACAAATGGCCCAGACTTGACACACTACTTTTTATACTCAGCCCATAGAAAAAGAACTATGATAAAAGTAACATGGCAACAGAGATAAATTTCCATGGTAATAACAGCCCACATGGTAAAGAGTTAGGATTCCATTGGTTGCCATCACAAACTGCAAGCTTAAGTAGACCATTGATTACCATCACCAACTGCAAGCTGAAGCAGACCATTGGACTAAATGTTTACCTCGTCAGAGTCTCTCAAGAACTGCTGGTAGGCCAGAGATTCCTGAAGAAGACGACGCCTCTCTTTGCTTCGCTCCTTCACTCGCCTTCTCCTTGACAACACTTCCTGTCGTCTCTGATGGACGCTGTAGGTAAGATTTAACAACTTCATATGACATCAATGTCAATTTTATAAAAAGAATAATTGACATCATGACACTCCTCCATTCTCCAAGTTTGCATTTTTAATTTGAACAAATAATCAATGCAGGATTTTAAAGCTGGCAAAGTAGTATTTTTAATGCTACTTATCCGTTACAAGAAAAGAGAAAATCACACTTGTCTGCCATATTGTGTCCTGTATAAAATATACTAGGAAGATGAATGTCAATAAAAATTGTAATAAAAACCAAAAGATTGCCAGGATGAGAAATAACTGCCACACAGGCACAGAGCTTGTAATTAAAAGCAAATCTGGCAAATGTCGGTATAGATAAGCAAGACCTCTTCTCACCTCACAAGTGATTTTCACAAATATCTCAGTCTGATGGCAGTACAAAATAGGATATTTAAGTGATATTGCATGGTGAAAATGAAAACTGAAACGTTTATTGAGCATCAACCCTAGATAAAATTGCAAAAAATATCACTTCAGACAAGCGCAGCAAGATATTTTGTAGATAAGAGTAAACTGAAGGTGAAAAGGAATGAGTTTAATGTGAGAAATCAAGAAAATGTTATCTAGACACTTCACTAACTAGACTTGTGTAGTCGATGGCCAGCTTCTCATTGTGCTTAGGCAGCCCTGACGAATTAAAACAAACTGATGTCTCAGGTCATGCAAGTGTTTGCTAATAATTCATTGCAGACCAAATTGACTGTCTGGTACTTCACAAGCTGTTTGGTGTCATTTAAGAATACAAATGTGATGATTCACAAGTTCAAGGTTTCAACTATCTAGAGAGAGAGGTGGTAATGAATCAAGCATGACATTACTTGTTATTGTCATGCTTAGAAGGTGTCGTAAACAGATTATGGTACAACTGTATTGCAAAAAGCACTTGTACTGATCACCATCAGCCAACCAGAGTGTTACACCAACTGAGACAGCAAACTGAGTCTGAAGGTATTCCATGAAAAAAATCAACAAGCATGATTTAAAAAGTGTACTGTAAAGAAAAGGTTAACTTGTTGTCCTGAGGATAGTGTGGCCCTTAAGGTTATCTCCAACCTTATTTAGTGGCCTCCATTCTAACACTATATCAAAAAGACACTAAGCTTTGTCAACTAGTAAAAGTATATATTTTCTGAAAGAACAAAGACCAGGAAATATAAATATACTTGTGCCATTATTAAGTTAAAGTTTCATTTTTAAGAAAGGTACATTCATAGCAAAATAACCCCTTGGCCAATTTTAACGAAACCTTTTTAAATGAAAACTTCACCAGTTACCTCAAAAACGCTGTTAGGAATTTTTGATTAGTCTGTTCATTTGGTTTCTATGACAAATCAACTTGCAAAATGTAAGGTATTTTGGAAAAAATTGAAGTTGTAAATCCTAACAGCGTTTTTGAGATTGATGACTAAATATTAAGTTTAGAAAGTTTCACCGAAATCTATCAAGCCGTTTTCGAGAACTCGAGTTCCTATGTTCAAATGAAGTGGATTTGCCGAAGCCGAGAAAAAGTTGATTAAACTGGGACAAGTGAAAATCCCAAAGACTTCGGTTAATTGTTTGGTGAAAACTTGTTTTCGGTACACATAACCTATACAATCCTTAACTATGTTAGCTATTTCAATGTTCACTCGCAATGTCAACTGATTTTGCAGTGCGCAACTAACTTAATCATTAAAACCTCAAATACACATATTAATGTTCCCAGCCAACTTTTATTGTTGTTTACACCCTACTTTCTAAGTAGGTCACAGTTCATAGCCTGTACACGCCACGTGCTGGGAGACTGATACGATACCAAGTAAGAAATGGATTACAAAAATCGAATCGGTGGTTAAAGTATATCATTAGCATGGGATTGAAACATCGAAATGTCAACTTATTAATTGAATTAAGGAATTAGGGTGAGGATTTATCTCTTTTCACAACTTTCTGTGTTCATGACCACAGAGGCCTGAGGCGACTTGTAGCTTTGTTTTCAATGCCAGCGGTCGTAATCATGTAGACGCACAACTCCCTTAGGATCAAAACTACGTTTTGTCTAAGTTTTCCCCCGCACAATTCTATCATTAGTACACCTCGTTGGCTCAATGTTATGGCGATTTGGGAATGAAAGGACTGAGGGTACATGAAGCTGTTCTGTACCTGGCGGGAGATTCGATTTAATTGAAAGCCCTTTAACCTTTGACCTTGGATAAGTAGTAAACAAATATCCACGCGGTTGTGCGGTTCCAAAGTGGTTCTACTAAATCTTTTTTTCTCGCTAAGCGGTATTTGAAGTTCCCTGAGAATGAAGATAAGGCATTTTGCGGGACACGAGTGAAATATTGTAAAAATGGTCAATTTTTTTAATAAGGTTGGAGATAACCTTAAACAAGTATGGAACATGAAAAACAGACTAAATTGCATTATTCAAACTGATTCAATGCCACTGAAAAAGAATTCAACTTGGTCACAAGGTATGTTTACAGTTAGTTCGTAAAGAATTTCAATTTCTGTTGATGTCAAAGCATTTTTCTTTTAATTTCAAATTTCAAAAAAACGATTTGTTAACTGCTCGTCACTTGGTTGATTTTTCACGTACGAGGCAAAAATTTTCTCCTTATTTGGTATGGCAGAACGTAGATGTAACACATTTCCCTTACCTGGAAAATGTGACCTTTGACCTTTGATATAAATAAAACAATGACTTCAAGTAGCAGCCAGTTCAATTAAGAGGCAATTGATGTAAGTCCTAACTTTGTGTAGTAGACATTGACAGAGAGTACTTTTGTCAGGAATTGTTTAGAAGATATTATTGGCAAGCTTTCGCGTTCCATACCTCTTCAACAAAAACAGAAAAGTGACATTCCACTAAGAATTACTTTGAAAAGAATTCTTACAAGATTCAATTATGAGCATCAATCAGGCTTCATGCGTGCAGTAACTATAAATTGTGTATACATATTAACTTACTACTTGGAGACAAAATGTCGGGAGCCCATTACCATGGTTACAGCTTTTTTAAAACTACTTTTACTTGTCCAGCTATAATGGATTAACTAGCAGATAGTGTCAGTGCACAAAGGCAGCATATAGAAGTGTATTGGATTTAAAGAAGAAGCAGAATCCAACCACCGACCCAATGTTCAACAAATCAGACTAAACAGCATCTCATCCATTGATCAAAAGGCCTGCTCATACAAATTCTTAGGATTTTTTTCACAACCATTTTAGGCAGAAGGCGATTTATCACGTTTACACATAACCAGCATCACAGAGAGCCTGACCATCTTAATTAATGAGGTGACTGAGCCCGTCAATTAATTGCAGTTTTTTTTGCTAATCTACAGTGGAATAAACTGCAATACGACTTTTTAATGATAAGAGAGACAGGGACATTATGAAAACATGACACTTACTAAAAGGTAAATAATAAACTATAAATTCATCACAGAAAAAATCACAATACAGTTTTATCTTACCCATTGCTGCTACTCTTGCCAGCTGCCAATAACTTGTCACACATGTCACTCAATGCATTCATTCTCTCCTCCTGGTGAAGGAGAGTGTTCTCAAAGTTTTCATGTCTTTTGATCAGAGTCTCAACAGATTCCAATGTACTCTGAAAATATTGAGCAACTTGCACTACATACAATTACAATGAACTGCACACTCCATGGGCATGAGGTAGTGCATGGGAGCAGTGCATGGGGGTAGTGCACGGGGGTAGTGCACGGGGGGTAGTGCACGGGAATAGTGCACCGTGGCAGTGCATGGGGGTAGTGTGTGA
>NMRA01000295.1:0-82104 GCA_002633005.1 Phoronis australis | reverse complement strand
AAAAATGGCCACTAGGTGGCGCAAACTATGTCGAATCCATCCGAAAACGGCAGGATAGCGTCATCTCACTACTAGGTGCCTACATACCAAATTTCATGAAAATCCGTTCAGGACTTTTGAAGATACAAAAGTAAGCGTAAAAAACTAAAATTGCCACTAGGGGGCACACCGGTAGTCGGATCCGTCCGAAAGTTCGCACATGCCGTCCCATTCATGAATGGAACATATGTGCCAAATTTCATGAACGTATGTCAAAGGGTTTTGGAGATAGAGCAGCGGACGCCGGACACCGGATGCCGCCCGGACGGACGGACGGAAAGAGATGACGGCATAATGCGTCCACATATAAATATGTGGGCGCATAAAAAGGGCAAAACTTCACAATTAACCAACATCATCAATATGAAAATACGCCCAGGCATATATTTCTTTTCATTTGACATTTTTGAAAGGTCGTTTTCCAAATATCTGCCCATGGACCGGTAGTACCTGCCAACATGAGATACTGACCCCTAAGTCATCAAACTCCAGGAACGCTTCATGACCACTAGTCACAACGTCAATCTGATCAGCTTCTCTGCTAAACAACTGTAATCAGAGAAGAACCAAATTGAATCAACATTTAAAATACAAAGTTTAACCAAAATCACTTCCCGTACACAAGTCTTAGTGGTGCTGCCACATTATTGGTGAGAAAGTGGTTTTCTAAGAAAGCCACAAGCCCACAACGTGGAATTCAACTCACAGTTTACAGTCCAATACTCAACTAGTGGAGCTAAACACCTCTAGATTACAGTGCAACACTAGGTGGAGCTAAACACCACTCGAGAAATGACAGTCTGTTAAACATATTTAACTGATTAAAGTCACCTGCCTTGAAATCAGCGAATGGGTGATAGATGACGGCAAGAATTGGCGATTTGAATTAAAACCACCAAAAGGCAATATATTTTGTTGTTTTACAGCTCAGATCAAAGCAAAAAGCCTATCTCAACAAACAAAAATCTCAATAACGCATTTTTGTTCATAAGACCAATAATGTCCCTCTAAATGGGAAGGCAAGAAAATATCCAGAACCAAACGTAGTCGAGAAAACCAACTTACTTAAGGGACAGTTTACCAGCTCGTTTGAGAAATGGACAGCCAAACGTGTCTTCAAGACATATTCTTACACACGGGAAGTCGTCTGCACCAAAAGACATGCTCTCACACAAATAGGATAGTTGCTTGTGCCTTTAAGACATGCACTTACACAAGAGATAGATGTCTTCGCCTTTAAGACAATTACAGAAAGAATAACCGCTTGTGTCTTTACGACAATCACTTAAACAAGAGATAGATGTCTGCATCTTTAAGACATGCTCTTACACAAGAGATAGATGTCTGCATCTTTAAGACATGCTCTTACACAAGAGATAGATGTCTGCATCTTTAAGACATGCTCTTACACAAGAGATAGATGTCTGCATCTTTAAGGCATGCTCATACACAAGAGATAGATGTCTGCATCTTTAAGGCATGCTCTTACACAAGAGATAGATGTCTGCATCTTTAAGACATGTACTTATACAAGGAAGTGCTCATACATTTACATCACGTGACACAAGGGATAGGTGTCTACACCTTTGATTAAAGCATAGGCACACTGGCACCTATGTCTGAAACACTTGAGCAAAAATTCTTTTTCGAAAAATGTCATTATTTGGATATAGGACCGTGGGAAATTTCATGAAACTTTTTGGTCATGACTAATATCAGGCTACCTTATGACAAATCTGCCTTGCCCCATTTCATGCAATGTCTTAGGACCATAACTTCCCTGCTGAGAACTGTGATCAAGATGATATTTGTTGTCTAAATGACAAATTTAAAAATAAGTGACTGTCACTACTGTAATCAAAAGTACTGTGTAAAAACAAATTTTGAAGATTATTTCATTATATTTTACAACCTAGAGGTCCTTAAAGGAGAATGCCACCCGATTTAATCAGTCTTTTTTACCGCCTGAATCGGTCTATATCCACATCGCCTCACATACGGTCGACCTTACCTTGCCAATAGGTGTCGCGTTAACCTGTGAGGAAGGTGAGAAACGATGCTAGCAACGTCAGTGGTTCATATGCAGAGTGAATGCCGCCATGTTGTGGTGCATCTTTCCCGCTTGTCCGAACTAAGCAGCTGCGAGGAAAGCGGGTATAACGTTTTTTTTTACTTCCTCGAGAGTCCGAAATGCTTAGGAACGGGCTCATGGTAGTGAAGAATGAAACGTACGCTGTAACTAGCAAGTATGAGGCCTGAAACATCTCCGTGTCTGTGGCCTGCAGACGACGTCGACTATGCCTGGCAAATGCCGGCTTACCAAATAACTCCATACGATCCGTTGTATGAGCTTTTTCACAGCGCCTCTCTATTATTTCTTCATCACTGTATTCCTGTTCGAATTGATAGCCTGTAAAACTTAACGATCCACCTGCGAAGTCAGGACTGATGAGCTCTAGCTCGTCTTAAATCGGGATTGCGAGTTGCCATGTTGGCGTTTATTACCGAGCGTTCTGTTTCAAAATGAATTATTCTCACCCTAACCAATACTTATATAAAACTGAAACAAAGTCTTTCTCATTAGATGCAATTTGTAATGCCTTTGGAGTGTTCGTGAGTGCAAATAATTTGAGAAGCCAGCAATGAATAAATCACTGCATTACCGGCTTTAGGTGCAATAAAACTAATTGACGGGACACCTAGACCGTATGAGCTCATGCTAATTTAGTGTTTGCTGTGTGAAACAACTCAATTTCCATCCCACGGCCAGATGTTAGGGGAATCTTTGTTTACATTTACATTACTCAAATAATGATTGTCAATGTACAACTTCTGCCGTGACAGTGCTGTGGCCAAAGCGGAGCCTGAATTCGCGGCCCCCGACGAGTAAGCAGATTTGTAGTTTCGTGGCTAATTCACCAACCATGAGGTGCACATTACTTTGGCTCACTAGTATAGTAATTTCTTGACTGGAAGTTTAGTTTCCACTGATCTTTGGCTGGTTTATGTTCGTGATGTCTGATCAGTTTCCGAGTCACTGGGCGGGGATAACGAGTCAATCCGACCGGCCGCGACGAGCCTGATCGTGGTCTGAGCCACTGGCCAGTCTAACAAGCGTTTTGTTTAGAACTCAAAAAATCACAAGTCTAAACAACACAGATCTAGGTTCTCCTGTTGGTATTTCACGGAAAATACTTCGAAATTATCTAGTCCGACCCCAAACTCCTGCTACGGACCTTATTGGCCTGCCGAACTTTGTAGGCTACGGTGTGTCCAAACACCAATAAATCTGTAAGAGCGAAATAAAACAACACGTTTTTATAAGAATTCGGTGTGTTTTAAGAGTTTTACATCGAACTTTGATGATTTATTGGTGTTAAACGATGACTTCAAGCGATAAGCTGACACCAGTAACCCGTGTTGTGAACTGCTGAACAGACTGTGTGTGAAACCGATGACGTCATTGGATAATTTCAACACCTCCGCCTGCCATCATGTGTCAGGTAACGCAACCGTACGTGTCGTTATGGAGTAGAACTACTCGATCTAAATTGATACAAATTAGGTTGTTTTTTTTGGGTGGCATTCTCGTTTAACAATATCTCATTAAAGACTGTATGGTTTCCATTCAGGAACTGGCAAAGCATTGTAGTCTAGAGACAGTACAAAGCCGTTTAAATGAACTTCCGGAATGACACCTTCCACCTATTACCTTGCCAATAAACCAAGGTTCCATTCTTACTTTGACTCCCTAATGATGTACAAGTATGTCTAGTTAGACTTTATAGAGCTGAAGTATTCTTAAAACAACATTTCACACTTGCCAACAGGTGTCTAAAGTTTAGCAAGTTATGCATGGTCAATTGTGGTGAAAAGATAACTAATGTTGGTCTAAGTTAACTTTTCATAAAATGGATGCGAGCCTCAGTTTGATTATTGTCCAATGGAAAGTTAATTGATGATCAGTAGAATGTGATCAGTACATGGTGGGCAAGAATGACCAGTAGAATGTGATCAGTACATGGTGGGCAAGAATGACCAGTAGAATGTGATCAGTACATGCTGGGCAAGAATGACCAGTAGAATGTGATCAGTATGTGCTGGGCAAGAATGACCAGTAGAATGTGATCAGTACATGCTGGGCAAGAATGACCAGTAGAATGTGATCAGTATGTGCTGGGCAAGAAATGACCAGTAGAATGTGATCAGTAAGTGCTTGGCAAGAAATGACCATCAGAATGTAGTAGTTTCATGATTAGTTTCAAGAGTTACAATTCACTAAACTCTTTCCCTTCTGATTTACACCTAAATACAGATTGTAATTGAAACAAACTGGTCTCAAAAACTTCCTTAAATTATCAGAGAGCAATTGAGAGATATCAGTACTTGATGAATAGTAAGCCAATACAAAAAGGGATCAACAACTCCATCATTGACTGGAGTTTGAAACAAACTCTTTTTACTTGCCAATGCCGTGAAAGTTCTGTTTAGGGAAGGGGGTTGTTGTATATTATCCTATTGAAAGGTACGAGACATATTTTGTGTGGCTGAGCAATAATAAGCATATATTTAGTTGGTGAGTATTACATGAGTACCATTTTAACACTGCAGTAACTTATTTGCAAGACGACATTCAATTCAAAGTCCACATCCTTTATAGAAGTAATGATGTTGTGGTTTACTTCCTGATTGATGTTGTTGGTTTAAATACAAACTAAGTACCTGGCCACCACAACAATCTGGCTATAGTTGATTACTGTGTTCTGATTATTCACTAATTGGATTATTGAAGATTTCATTACTCATGGTCTGGATGCAATGTGAAAAGGATTACCCACAAAACAGATTTTGATCATATGTGCTTTGAACATTCATAGCTTGGATAGATCATGTGTTGCAACAGTTGACTATACTTGATGTTGTTATTTGTGAAAATTTATACCTGGACAACATGTCAAGTCATGTATCCATTAATTATTTATCGTATTTATACTGGAGGACATAATAGGCAGTAATTTAACAGCTAATTTGCCATAATTTGATTTTGATTATCATGTTATATTTTACTGGACACCATGACATTCCCAACATTTGATTTTCGTGGTTTGATTATTCATGAATTTGGATGTAATTATGAGCAGGCACAACAGTATATCAGTTGATTATTTGATTATTTGGGATTTCATTATTCATGAATTGAATACAGTGTTCTCTGGACATCATAACAGCATTGTTATGCCTGATAATTCATAATACTTTTTGTCAAGTTTGGGACAAGTTCTGATTTGATTATTCACAAATCGTCACAGAAGTCTTCTAACAGTGTATTATTCATGAACCGAAAATAGAATTGCTCAGACATCATGGCAGTCTTGTGACAATCAATGGTTTATCACTCATGGATTGAATGTAATCCTGTTGTTCAGAAATCCCAGCACTTTTACCATAGTCTAAAATTCAAGACTGAATGCAACCTACCACCACATGCTGGCAATAAGATTAGAACACTAAATCTTCAGGACTTGAATGGAATAGCGGAGTTGCAACCGAATCGATTTAACGATTGCGCATGTCCGGAAATTAGGGTGCGCAAAGGCTACTGGGATTGTTGATGGTAAACGGGATGACCGACTGGTTTGCACGGCGTGTAATTTGTGTGCATTAAACTACGCTGCTGTATGTAATTCTGCCGCTATTCGCCCTAATTAGCGCCCATGGCTCAACAAGTGCCCCAACGCGTTTTCAGACTTTGCTAAAGTAAGCGCCCAGCCCATGAACTACATGCGAAAAATGCCCTTACCTACAGTTCTAACGTCTCCAATTTATCAATTGAAAGATCCGACAGCCTGAATTTGTAACGGACCACGAGCCTCACCGTTATGTCCGTATACACTTCAAACTTACGCCGCGATTCAAAAAGAACGCAGAAGTTTTGCTGCTCTTGCGAGGGATGTGCCCCACTACGCGGGTCTGGACTTTGAAAACAGACACAGCGTACTTGTCAAAGAGCGGGATTGCATTGTTTCTTTCCAGTACAGATCTTCTCCGGCCTCAAACTTCTTTGTGCATGTGAAAACCGTGAATCGAAGACTAAAAAAAAAAACTCGACCAGTGTTAGCACGCGACCAAGAAGCGCGCGCTGCATAATGTACCGACTGTCATCGAAGATTAATCGGGTAACATAGCATCGGCAAATAAATATTGGCACTAATTTCCGAAAGTTTCCAATACCGTAAAAAGCTTCTGCATTATTTTTAAGAGAAATTATTTAACTAATCATAATTGGTGTTTTTAAGGTCAAAATGACCCACTTCGCACCCTTACACCCCAAATCTTCCGGGAAATAGCTGTTACACTACGGTCACGCATCCACTCACCCGGCGACTCAATGAGTGACATGTCGGTCTTACCGAAAAAATTCTCGAACGTTTTTAGCAGATGAGGCCAGCAAGTGCTAAGCCGTAAATATTAAAACACGCTCTGCTTGACTGCTTGATTTTTTTTTTTTTTGGATACAATGCACACCTAGATCATTACATTACTCTGGCAAATGAACTCTGACAAGCACACGCACGCTTACTCTCACACACACGCATACAAACTTCAAAACAAACGTCACGTGACAACAACATGTGTTCCCACAGAGATTTTTCTCGGGTTGCGTGCTACAATCTAGCGTAGATTTGGACTTAATCTGCAGTTAATCCAGACTTCACAAGAACTTAAAAATCTTAGAGACGCTATTTGGAAAACTTGAGGAGGATTTCAGGTAATTTGTTGAGTCAAAGCTGTATTCTTATTTAAGAATTCAAGCCCTATCGACGATTGCGAGACCAGCAGCTACGCATTTGTCGGCAAGATTTCGCCATGGAACTTCAACAAAATTTTATGAAAAATGATCGTAATTTAACAACGAATTTTGATAGCAATGTACCACAATTTTGTAGAAAGTAAATAATAATAATCTGCACGCTTTATCTTAGCGCGTAATGCATATAGTGAGCATACGTTAAGTGAGTCGACCCAGAACAGGTGATTGTGCAGAGGCATTATCCTCAAAATTGCTCATGTTGGCTTGGTTCTGGTCAAGCGAAAAAAATTTTTTTTTTCACTACCAACCGCCGTGGAGTATTTGTTACTGTTTCTTTGAAGGGAGATATTGTTGGGCAGTTTCTAAGATACGTTTTCTTGCCGCCCTCAAAATGAGCGCTGCACACTTTATGCTACGAAGTCGGAAAGAATTCACGAAGTCGGCCTTTGCTACCAGCTCTACCGATGTCTCTGACCCATGTTTAACGCAGTTCTTGATCCTTGGGAAACAGGTAGTAACTAATTTTTTTATTTCGCTAACTGGTATTATAGCATGCCAGGCACACAACACGTATAACCTCCCTGTGGCCGGTTCGCCCCCACGCTTGCCGACGTACTTGTTTACCAGCTTAACCACAATGCAACATTCTGACCCATTTCCAATATGGCGGCGTTGCAACTCCGCTATTCTACCTGGACAATATGTTAGCCTGGTAATAAAGTGTGCATATTTTGTTTATTCATGGAGTGAATGTAATCTTACTTGTAGATCAGGGTAAGCTGACAATAGCCTACTATTGATTTAGCTATTCAAGGATGGAGTGTAATCCTACCTGAACATGGTGACAGTCTTGTAACATTTTGTTCCTGTCCTCCCAAACTGACAACAGTTTCAGCTGCTCATCTTGTAATGAAGCTAGTTTGCCACCAATATCATCCCCATTATGAACACCTCTCCGCATCACGTTCTTTCCATGCTTTTGCACATTTTCAAACCTAGAAATACTGTAGTCTATGTACAAATAAAACTTATTTCAAATGTTGTCAAAGTAGAAACAACAAAAACTCAACTGGGTGAATTAGGTAACCAGGAAAAAGTATTCTGCTTTTTGCAACTTCAGAAGAACTTCAATTCATAATCTGCAATTATCAGACTATTCAGCTGTTGAGTGAGGGGAATATTTTAATATATTTAAGTACCAACTCTCGTCATTTTACTTTTACTAATTTTACTCTTCTTATCCGTCTGTAATTGCATGGCATTCCAACATCTATTTTATTTATAAATAAATATTTACCCCAAGACACAGAGTAGTTCAACTGATACAGTTGCCATTTTATCAACACATTCAAAAACGCTTTGCATACAATGCCTTCAGATTCAATGAATATGTACATCCCATTCTAAACAAGTTTTTAATCAATATTCAAGATCTGATTGCCAGTCATGTAGACATATAAATGTTGCATTTTAAGGATATTGTTGACAAATGTGGAAAAACAACTTTCTTAAATATTGTCTTCAATAAAATGAAATCTTAATAAAAAAGTCTCCTTAATGACTGTATTCGCCGCATGTCCTGAACACATCCACTAGCACAAGAAACTGGAGAAACACTGCATTTATCCACCTTCACTCTTATCAGGCTTCCATTGTGAGTCAGCATGCGTGAATAATTGGCTGACAAGCCACCTCTGGAACTACTTTTGGCTGAATGGATGACCAGGCCATAAAATGATAATTAGCCAAGACCAGTTACTAATGCAACAAAGAATAATGTTGTAGCATCACCTAGCCTTGGTGGAAAGCTGTATACTGTATTGGCTCTAATAAACCCTTAGAAAAATTCATTTCATGGGGAAGGGATTCTTATTGTAGCCTACGGCAGTTGAAAGCCGTTTCCCAAACGAGTAAAATCGGAAGCTAGGATTCATAAAATTTACGCTCTGTGACGTATTTTTAGCCTATGACAGTCTTTCTACAAAATTGTGGTGCATTGCTATGAACTTCCATTGTTAAATTACAATAATTTTTCAAAAAGTTGTGCTCATCACAGGGCGAAAACTTGCCGACTGATGCGTCGCTGAATCGCCATCGTCAATAGGAAAACTTGAACTCTTGAATAAAAATATCATTTCAACTCAACAAATTACCTGAAATCTTCCTTATGTTTTACAATTTTTAAAGTTCATGTGGAGTCCAGATTAATTGCGATTAAGTGCAAATCTGCGCTACATCGTACCCCACAACACGAGAAAAATCTCTGGATGAACACACATGTTGTCACGAGACGTTTGTTTTGAAGTTCGTCTGCGTATGAGAGGGAGTGCCGGAGCGTGCGTGTGTGGGTCATCGACGATAGACTTTTTTGTTACAAAAGGCGGAGGATTATGCAGGAAAATGGCATTTACTTGATTGTTTTTTAATTTAAACGGCTGCAATGTGCAAGGTGAGTGCTGGTTAACTCACAGATTTTGTGTGCACAGGCCGCCGGTCGTTAGCTCTACCGTGGAGTATTAATAGTCGAAGGCTTGATCTACATGTTGGGGACGAAGTGAACTACCCGGGCTGTGAGAAATTTCTGGGTCTAACAGAGACACTGACGCAGTGGTCAGTCAGATCGCTGTATCAAGACTATAGTCAAAATCCAAATTCGTTTTATCGTGTCCCTGTCAATAATAACGGCATGCTAAAGTTTCTTAATTTTCGTGCTTCAGGAACATAACAATCACGTGTTTTGTACACATACGCGCACGCCGCAGATCACATCTCGGAAATAGCCGATTTGACGGATGACAATGAATGAGCACAATGAAATTAAACAACGTCGTTTTACAGCTTGTAAGATTCATAATATATTTTGAATACTGCAATGCATGTGTTCCAAAATCTAAATAACTTGGGTCCTATATTTTTGTATTCGTGCGCGCCGATTGAAAGTAATCGTGAGTGTTGCTGTGTTGCAAAATCTCTTATCCTGGGCCGATTTGAAAAATTCAAAGTTGTACTCATATTTGTTTTCGCACCTCTTTTCAAATATTACAGTAAAAACTACTTAAAACTCTCTCCATAAAAAGTAGTCTGCTAGATAGATTGTAATCAGCTGATCATATCCGCATGAGTGAAGCCAATTATCCTCGCTCGTGACTCGATGAATAGAGCAGCTTGACGGCATCCCTTTGATCGTGAGCCGAGCGCAAATCAGCCAAGGTGGATAAATACGGTCTAGTTCAATTTTCCATACCCCACCGTTTACCTTGAAGAGCGGACCAATCTTATTTAGTGGGACTGTTTATAGCATGGTAATAACCGCCCATGCCCCCTATAAGCGCCCCCCACGCGTTTTCTGACTTTGCTAAAATAAGCGAACGTGTACATGCAAAAAATGCCTTACCAACAGTCCTAAAATTCTAGAGTAACGTAATCAATTTATCAACAATATCCGACAGTCCTAAAAAAAATCATTGTGCGCAAAATTTGTAGATCACGAATCACACCGCTATGTCGGTATTTAGCCTATACACTTCAAACTTCCGCTCTGCCTCAAAACGAACACAAAAGGTTTTAGTTGCTGATCTTGCGAGGACCAATGGTCTGGCCTTTCAGAACAGACGTAGTGTACTTGTCTACGGGATTGCTTTGTAGATATTTCCTGCTTTCAACAGGATTCCAAATACACGTGAAAACCGAGAATCGAAGACTAATAAAAAGCTTGGTCAGTTTTAAAAGCACGTGGCCAGGAAGTGCGTGCTACATACATGAACCTGTAATCAAAGACATTAGTCGGGAACTATCCATTCATGAAACGGGTAGCATAGCATCGGCAAGAAATGAATATTGGCACTTATTTCCGACAGTTTCTAATGCTATAAAAATGTTTGCGTTATTTTTAAGATGAATTGTTTGATTATCCGTAACTGATGTTTTTAAGCCAAATATCCGATAAAACAACCGCTAACAGTGAACGCTTACACACCCTTACACCAAAAAATAACTGTCACATACGCATCCAGCCTCACGGCGGCTAATATTGACCTTACCGAGAGAAATGTCGAACGTTTTTAGCACATGAGACCGGCAAGTGCTGAATAAAACATGCTCTGGTTTAGGCCTACTGATTGTGCAAATTTCTTTAGATACAATGCACATCTAGCTCGTTAGATTGCGTGGCTCTGGCCAAAAGACGGTCTCTGCTCTGGCAAATGAACTCTGGTGACATGCACGCGCTCGCTTACTCAACGCAGACGAACTTCAAAACAAATGTCACATGACAACAACATGTGTGTTCGTCCAGACATTTTTCTCATGTTGCCGATCATACATGTAGATGGCACGATGTAGCACAGATTTGTATTTAAACCTGCCGTTAATCCCGGCTCCACGGCAACTTAAAAATCTTAGGGGTGCTACTTGGAAAACTTAAGGAGGATACAGGTAATTTGCTTGAGTCGAAACTGTATTTTTATTCAAGCATTCAAGTTGCCATATCGACGATTGCATGGCAGTCAATCAGCGAGTTTTTGCCGTGGGATTTCATCACAATTTTCTGTAAAATGATGATAATTTAGCAGCAACGTTTGATAGCAATGCACCACGGTTTTGTAATAAGTCTTTCATAGATTACAGATACGTCACAGAGCGTAAATGTGATGAATCTTAGCTTCCGATTTCACCCGTTTCGGAGACCGGATTTCAACGACCTTGGGTTATAATAAGCGCCCCCCTGAAACGAACTTTTCTAAGCGCCCTGGGCAGTTATTACGGCGAATACAGTAACAGCTGATATTCTGAAATACTGATCTTTCAAAAAACACAGTTTGTCGCTCTTTATATTTCACAGATTAGCTGCAATCTTCTATCAAGTGGTAATCTATTTCTAATACCTGATACCATTCAGTTTAAAGATCACTAACATATTATTTTTAGTTTGAAAATCAATAACCGTTTGAGATGCTCTATTTGACCAACAGATGTCAATCACACTAATAACCCAGACTCCACCCACCTCTCTTTGTTAGAGTTGATTTCCTGTCTTAACTCAGCATGCTCCTTCAAAAGGCTCTCAGAGCTGGTCACATCCCATGGTAACTGGCCTTCACTCAACACACACTGGATCTGACCAACCCAGGTCATCTAAAACCAAGGTCATAGTTAAGGTAAGCATTCAGCATTATACATTGTAATTCCACTTTCTTCGTTGTACCTGTGACAATGATGATGCGAACCCATTCAAATAAATAAACACAATAAATGAACATAACAAATATTGGTACAGACATTTTTATAACTATCACTTTGGGTACTTAATTACTTTACTCGTGCCAGTTTAGATTTATTGATTGTTAAAAATATGATATGCATCAACAATGTATTGTGAAGTGCATGGTGGTGGTGGTGCGATGGCGATTTATTGACCACTCAGGTCCACAAAAAATTAAGCAGACATAAGTAGACATGAACAAGTTGAGGAAAAAGACAGCAAATTGTATTAATAGGCATCTATGTTGATGTTCTTGAATATTACCACAATTGTGTTAATAGGCATCTATGTTGGTGTTCTTGAATATTACAATTGTATAAATAGGCATCTATGTTGATGTTCTTGAATATTAACATAATAAAACCAACCAGGAAAAAATTGAGAACATATATCTAAATAGCTTTTAAAACATGTTTTGAGAGTTTTTTGAGTACATGGGATTTAAGAGTCATTTCATGAGAACATTAAATTATCAGCTAGGGGTAATCTTTCAAATTGTGTATGTGATCGTGGTGTGGCTGATACAAAAATCACCAATTTTGCACTTATTACATTTTAGAGACCATAATGCTGTCTGACATATCCATACACCTTTTCACCCATTGGGCATTCACATCTGACTGTGGGTCAGAGGTTACACGGGCCCAGGTGATGACATATTTGCCTGGTGCCAATACCAATGAAAGCAGTTAATGCCCTTAAAGACAATTTTAAGGATGATGTGAATAATTCATGTGAACTCTAATGAAATGTTCAGATTTGTGCACTATTTAAAGGCGATTTAGCTTAATATATGCAATTTTCCCAAATAAGGGTTCAAGAGTGTATGAAGCAGCTAACCAAAAATTATTTTTTCACTTTTAGGACAAAAGCCAACATCACAGGAAAGATTATCAGTTTAAAAGTGTTCAAAAAATATTCTACAGCAAAATTTAATAACACATATTCTTACCTACCATTCTGTACAATCTGAATTTTTACCAGAATTTAATTTATTGAGTGTTAAAGTGCTTATAGTTGACACACTTCCAGTGGCACCAACATGACAAGTTTTGCATGTTCAGTGACTACTTTGTAACGCCTGAAGATTGAACTATCATACATTTGTAGACACACCTCTACAAAAACCAACTTTGTTTTATTTATTTCAATATGAAGTTCCAACTCACCTTGCACTGTGCTAAGTAAATAGTTGAAATTGCTTCATGAAGTGTAAAGCCTACTCAATTCCTTTAACCTTACAGCTTCATAACTTTTGATATTATGCATGTCAAATTCTAGTCTAAGGAGAAGTGCTTTATGGGTACTCAGTTGCCATGGTAACAGTTATGGATGTCCATTTTCATACTTTATGTGGTTTTGGTCCATTTGCATTGTTAAAATTTTCAGATTAAGTACATATTAAGTACATATTAAGTTACTTAGTTTGTTAAAAGGTTGTTAGAATCATTTTGAGTTATAACTTGTACCGAGATCATTTCAGATTTATCTTGTTAGATGTATCCTCGGTTACAATGAAAGTTTGAAACCCCTGTGTCCGGTACTTTTAAGCTATGAGCTTTTTATCTCTTATGGGAGTGTGACAACAAGTGGCAAAATCAATTAATCGATTAGCGTCTTTCAGAAAGACCCAGATTGAAATGATTTTATATATTTTATGTAATGTGGATGTTCCAGGCCAGCTTCCATTTGCGGGGGGCACAGATCAGACATACGAACAGTTTCCAAAATGCTAAAACTGTCACTGGTGGGGCAGTTAGAATCATTCAAAACCATGTGAACAGAACACCTTTCCTGGATAGAAACATTTTGGCCAAATTTCATGAAATTTCGCCAAGAAATTTAGACATAGACACTATCACCAGGCCAGCAGTAGCCGAATTATCTAAAAACTGACTTCGACCAATTTCATCACCATAGACACACAGTTGCAAAAATTAATGAAGTCCCTTCATGAGGTTTACAAAATACAGCTGCATACTGCCTGTAGACAAGAACTGGCCAAAATATTCATAATGCCCTAACTTAAAAGTATATTGGCCTAAAAAATTAAAAATAAGCATTTTGAACATAACTCACAAAGATGAATGAAAACACAATTTCTTCGAGGTCAGAATTGGTGACCCTATAGTCAATCATTGGTGCTCTCCTGGAATGGCAGTTAAGCATGGTTAGGCCACCGGTGTAGCTGCGCTTGTCTTATTGGTTCAGATGTACAGGGTGTTATAACAGTTTCCTCACCAGACTTCTTTGGTTAATTGCTTTATTAATTAGAGCCATCAATTCAGTGCATTTTCATGCTCCACAAGCTTTTTAAAGAATCTCTTTAGTTTCACATGAATTGTTTGTCTTACATTCGAGGTTCCAGTTTTTATTGACCTTCTTCACCGACCAACTTTTTAAAACTTGAATTGTACAACATTTCTACGAGTCCAAAAGTCAAGTCTGATGACACATAAGTGCTGGAAACCGTTTTCTTAACAGTGAAATGTGTGTCACAATTTAAAAAAATGCTGAAAATTTGAAAAATTGACTCTCTTCAGACTGAACAAGCAGGCAAATTTTGTCATAATTTCAGTTCCTAGTAATAGCAGTACTGACTGTTGTGCAATTAACTTATTAAATTTATGGCTAATATATTCTCGGCATTGACCTTCACGAATAAAAATTTCACTATGCCTATACTGTTAGCACAGGAATTTAAAAGTGTAACAAATTTTCTCGGGTAGACACGGAAATAGTTGTATCATCCATGAAGAGAAAATAGCGAGCAGCTGCAGCAGCTCTCTGTTTAACACCAGAGGTCACTGTGGAAGTGCAAACACCAACGTGGCCGATGAACGGACGTAACGATCGGCCAATGGCTCTAAGACAATGTATACACATCCTTTCTACTTCAGCACCTCACAAAATGTTTCTGTTTACCTTGTCATAAGCCTTCTCAAAATCAATGATAGGACAGTACAACCTTTCCTTTGTTTGTTTACGAATTAATTAGAAGTGGTATTGTTACTATTTGCTTGTTGCACGCATGGCCTATCTTAGATCTTGCTTGCTCGGGTTGGGGATAAGACAATAATCAAAAGCGATTGGCAAGCAGTCAGTCATGCAAACAGCTTACCAAACAATTCCATAATGATTTTGCCTCATTAGTGCATTCCAGTCTGTTTCCTTTCTTATACACGTTAAGAGATCGCCACGGATTAGCCAAGCTTAGTCTCCAGTAAACACGATTGAAAAATGTTGTCAGAAACAGAATCTAGTTATCACCCAGTAATTTCACTGTACTAGGAAGTAAACCACAAGTTTCTTCAACTCAACCATTTGATTGGCAACTTCTTGGATCATAATCTTGTAATCAAGCACACTAATCCATGTGTCTCCTTCAGGTTCATTTAAAGGAGAATGCCACCCGATTTACCAATTAGTCTTTTTTACTGTCTTAATCGGTCTATATCCACATCGCCTCTCATACGGTCGACCTCACCTTGCCGAGAGGTGTCTCGTTAACCTGTGAGGAAGGTGAGAAACAACGCAGTGATGTCAGTGGTTCGTCTGCAGAGTTAATGCCGCTATATTGCAGTGCATCGTTCCCGCTTGTCCGAACTATGAAGCTGCAAAGAAAGCGGGTACATCGTTTTTTCGACTTCCTCGAGAGCTCGAAATGCTTAGGAAGTGGCTCGCAGTAGTGAAGAATGTAAGGTACGCTGTTAATAGCAAGCATGAGGCCGTGAAACATCTCCGTATCTGTGGCCGGCTTTTCGTCGACAGTGATTTCTCTGAAGTAATCCGGCTTACCAAAGAACTATCCATAGGTTCCGTTGTCTGTGCAAGTCCATGGCGCCTCTCTAGTATTTCTTGATCAGTGTATTGCAGTTTGAATTGATAGCCTGTGAAACCTAACGATCCGACCCGTGAAGTCTTCGTCGGATGAGCTCTTGACTAAGTCGGGATTGGCGCCGGGCGAGTTGCCATGTATTCTGCGTTCTGTTTCAAATTGAATTATTCTTATCCTAACCCATACTTATATAAAACTGAAACAAAGTCTGTCTCATTACATACAATTTGTAATGCCTTTGCAGTATTCGTGAGAGCAAATGTTGAAAAGCCAACAATGAATAAACCACAGCGTTACCGGCTTTTCATGCCGGCAATGAATTTAAGGTAATTGACCGGGCACGGAAGCCGTGTGAGCGCATGCTAATTCAATGTTTGCTGACAGAAAGCTGAAACAATTACTCGATTTTATATGCTACGGTCACATGTTAGAGGAATCTTTATTTAACTCAAATCATTGTTAATGTACAACCTTTGCCCTGACGGTCTGTGGAAGGGGAACCCGACTTCGCGGCTCCCTACAAGTAGATTTTCAGTTTTGTGGCTAATTCACGTAAATAATTACGTGCACATTATTTCTTCTATTATGAGTGTTATAGTGGGGCGTAGGCACACGTAGGCACAACCAACCACTTTTTGGCATTTGAACATAGCGCCTACGCACTGTAAGTTAAGTTCAGTGCTCAAGGTGATACAGACAGTGGGATTTCGGCGCCTACTTACCTCTACTTTTAC
The DNA here is from genome assembly GCA_002633005.1 of Phoronis australis. Classification (NCBI taxonomy): domain Eukaryota; kingdom Metazoa; phylum Phoronida; family Phoronidae; genus Phoronis; species Phoronis australis. The sequence goes on along the minus strand of NMRA01000295.1, from coordinate 65,422 downwards.
CACTATAGCACTGAATATTATAGTCTTTTCGTGACTGGAGCAGGTTTAGTTTCCAACTCAAGCTGGTTTATGTTCGTGCCAGTCCCGCCGGCCGTGACGGGCCTGATCGGGTTCCGAGCCACTGGCCAGGATAACGAGTCAGTCCAGCCGCGACGGGCCTGATCGGGTTTCGAGCCCGACTGGCCGGGATAACAAGTGTTTTGTGTTTAGAACTCAAAAAATCACAACACAGATCTGAGTTCTCTTGTCTGTATTTCACAGAAGAATACTTCGAATTTATTTCCGAACAGACCCCAAACTCCTGCTACGGACCTTGGTAAATTGGCCTGCCAAACTTTGTTGGCTATGTTGTGTCCAAACACCAATAAATCCGTAACAGCGAAATAAAACAACACCTTTTTATAAGAACTCGGTGTATTTTTCAGAGTTTTACATCAAAGTTTGGTGATTTATTGGTGTTAAACAATGAATTCAAGTGATAAGCTGACACCAGTAACCCGTGTTGTGAACTGCTGAACAGACTGCGTGTGAAACCAATGACGTTGTTGGATAATTTCAACACCTCAGTCTGCTGTCGGGTAACGCAACTGAATGTGCCGTTATTGAGTAGAACTATTCGATCTAATTTGATACGAAATAGGTTGTTTTTTTGGGTGGCATTCTCCTTTAATTCTACACAGTTCGCATCCAACGGTAACTGAATATAGTGGGTGCAGAAACAACTGTCTGATCATCTCCAACAATTGTCCCACGGAGAACAGAAAGAGCCAATCCCAATTCATGGCTATCTACAAACAATTTGTGCCATTTGCATTGGTTATTCTGCTCCGTGGTTGCAATGCATGTGATGCAGCTTCAACATTTCTGCCAGCGACCGCAAAAATGAGGTCAAGGTCAACAAGTTTGAGTGGGGGCTCGGAGATGCCTAAATTATATCTAGGTACAAACTATGAACAAAATGTACGGCTACCTTTCTGAGATATCATGTCAACGTTTTGTAACAACCTTTAGTTAGTATCATGATAGCAGGAACAAATATTTGACACAGGTCTCTGTCGATACGCAGAATAATGTCTCGTGGGATATCATTTCATGTACACAACTCGAGGTACATTTTGTATTTATCCATACGCATCAAATTCGTGAGTTTCTTTTTGTTTTCTTTTGGCATTTTATAAATAATTCACCCTGACTGTTTATGTGGCTAATCACAACCTGTTGTGTATGTATGTGCGCGTTATGTTGCTAACTTATTATTTAGTAAAAAACCAGTTTTAAATGTAACGGTTTATTACTTGAAATTGATAAAAAATGTGAAAACAACAGTTATCTTGCATTGAACTTGTACGATATTTCGAAAATAAATAAATAACAAGAATTTTTATAACATTGTAAAATCCTCATTGGGTAGCTGCACTCATTCATGAAACTAGGTCATTGACCGGAGCGCGTAGCCTTCATGTCATCTGTTTTCACGAAGATGTTAAATTGCCGCCGTTGATGACAGCTCCAGCGAATATGCCTGTTGTAGCGTTGTTGCTGGTACGTTGTCGCATTTCTACGTATTCTGTAGCCTTGGTACAAAGCTGTATACTAAATATACGACAGTCTGTTGATACAGCTACATGTAGCTGGCTGGCTACGGATTCTGTAGCATGGATAGGTTCACGTTTTGCTGGGACAGTCGTCGTTGCTGCTCGTGTAATACCGTCGCCGATAGTATCGGGTGCTGTCATGGTCAGTGACAATGTCTGATATTGGGGAGGAATCGGTGTCTGAGTTGCAGACGATATAATATATAGAAATTGAAAACTGAGACAGAACTGTCATATAATTATCAGTCCTGTTCCAGATGTTACAACTGAGACCAGGGCCCGGTCTCCAATCTTTTTACTGGAAATAGAACTTGAAATTAGGTTTGGCATTTTCTAATCTACTTTTGGGCGAACTCAAGATATGTGTCTATTATTCTATGCTCGAGTACACAATAACTTACGTAGATAATTTATTGCCCTTAGTTCACAGTTTTTAAACCCATTATTAAAGCAATAAGTTCGAGTTTTTAACTCGAAATTTCGAGTTTTTACTCGAGTTTGTAGCACGAATATAACGGTCTTCAAGGGCAAACTTGAACTAGAAACTCCTATGCATAAACTATAATGTATTCGAGCACAGTCTGATAAGCAATTATCTTAAGTTCGCACAAAAGGAGCAGAGAAATTGCCAAAAATAGTTTTGAGTTTGTTTCGTGTACAAAGATTAGAGACCGGACCCTGGTTACATGTTGAGTGGTATTTACACTGCTACAATTGTATTACTTGATATTTTGCGAAAGTTTGATGATCTAACCGGCTACCGAAGTGGAGTCGACATTGACCTACCTTTTGAAACTTCCATGTCAGGAAAACTTTATTACATCTCTGTAATTCCCTTGACAGATTCAACGCGTGTGGGACAAATTATAATTTCAGTATGTAACATTATATAAATTCATTTACGTAATGGAAGTCCCTTGTTAACCAGTCATTTACTTTCATTGTTAACTTCTTTGCAATAGAACTACACAATGAACATTTGGGATGCTCCATGAAAAAATGGTAATTTTTCATTTTTTGTACAAAAACAAACTTATGCCTACAGAGTATACAAATTTTCTGTGTTAATGGAACATGTGGTAATGTCTACGAAAAATGTACTACACTCCATATTAAAAAGAAAGTCATGTAACTACGGGTATTCGTTTATCATTTTCATGCAATTATCAATACATTTCTTCGAACACTAGAGATTTAGTAAATGATTTTAAGGGTAGTCAATCTCAAGATATTTGAAGAAATGTCAGACTGAACAATAAAGATAGGCTGCTAACCTACTGCCTGCTAAAGTATTGCCTGCTATCTTACTGCCTGCCAACCCACTGCCAGCCAACCCAATGCCTGCCAACCCACAGCCTGCCAACCCACTGCCTGCTAACCCAATGCCTGCCAACCCACAGCCTGCCAACCCACTGCCTGCTAACCCAATGCCTGCCAACCCACTGCCTGCCAACCCACTGCCTGCCAACCCAATGCCTGCCAACCTATTGACAACTGGTTTTATGATTTCATCAACATACTATTTTGGGTTGATAATGAAAAGCTTTTTTTGTTTCATTTCTATATCTATCCAGTTTACCTTTGAATATGATGATGAAGTAAGAATGTTATCAAAAGGAAATGTATGAAGGAATTACACACAATATTACACAGTGTTGTAAATATCAGAAGTACCTTTAATATATACTTCAGGAGATTCAACAAAACCATACATTGCACACTCTAGTCACCGTACACTTAATAACGAAATAGAAAATATTTACAACCAAATTAAATGTCCAGTCAAGCATATTTTCTATCAAAACGTGATAAAATATACACTTAAAATAGGCCAATGCGCTATAAGACAAAAATATTTTAAATCACAAAAGGAATCAACTAGTTACTAGTAATAATATTTTTGGACTTTTCAGCAACATGAGGAATTAAATACAAGTTACCTTTAGTCCATTTACTGCACAGCATACAGAATATCTGTGACAAATGGAATGTACACTTTTAAGTGCACATTCCATTTGTCACAGTGAGACATTGGCTTGATAGAGATAGCAAGACAAAGAAGCTACAATACTAATCGCTACAATACTAGGTCCTCATCATCATCTGATTTCAATGTTCCTAAACGCAGAAGCGAAACTGGGAAAAAATCATTTTCCTACAGCGGGCCCTATTTATGGAACTCTCTCCCTGCAGATGCCAAATCTACATCATCCTTTATAACCTTTAAAGGAATTATAACAAAATAGATTTAACTTCATGTAGATGTGTTCTGTTTAGCAATTTTAGATTCAGTATCCCCATATCAGACTATTTTTAGTCATGTGTACATGTATGTGTGTGTGTGTAGTTGTGTATTCACGTGTATGTTTGTGTTTATGTATGTGTTTTTCTATATGTACATATGTATGTTTATGTATGTGTGTGTAAGAGTGCATGTTTATACATGCGTGTATATTTGTACCATGTCTTACTTTTATTAATTATTTATTGTTTGTTTTTAATTATTTATATTTATATTTTAGTTTATTATCTTGTCTTAATTTCTTTATCTTCTATTAATCATATTTTATTTATTATATTTTTATTTTGTTTCATCAGTCTTTCCGTGTTAATTTCTTTTTCTTTGATTATTATTTAAATATTGTCTTTCATTTTGTAATTCTGTTTTTATCTTACTAATCTGTTTTTACTGAGAGCCCCCATGGAATGCAGGGTGAACTGATTGGGCTACCCTTATTGTAAATATTACATTAATAAATAAAATAAATAAATAAGCAGCAGGTAAAACCTCTTCAGTAGCTCCAGTTATTTTGGTATTCAAACAATAAAAAGGACAGATTTTTAATGAAGTTTAATAGACCAAAATAGTGACCAATGTCACTAAAAGTTACTGGTAACCATTCATGTAATATAATCCCCCCAAAAGTAATCATGATGTGGTTATAAACCCTTCAGATTCCAACCATAACTCATTCAGGTCCTTGTTAAAACATGGTATGCAGTAGCCTGCAATAGTACTAAATCCAAACCAACAGAACTGTAACATTAAACAAACTTAAGGTTCTCACCAAGTCATGAAGGGCCTCGTTAAAGATGGCCACTTTTTCTGCGCTGTCTAATTGCTGCCGTCTGTCCTTGACACGAGACTGAAGCGATTTCCACAAAGACTTTAGTTCTTTGTGTTTTCCATTAACAAAAGCCGCCTCATTTGGGTATGAGGTTTTCACACTGTAAAACATCCAGTATATCATCTAAAGTTTAGAGATAAATATACATTATTAAATGGCGAAGTCGTTATCCCCCGTAATCTAGGGCTCGAGTGGATTTTGGAGAATTACAATTCTACAAAATTCATGAGGGCTCCAGATAAGGGGGATAACGACTGAGAACATGTAATAATCTATTTATACCACATACTGAACGACGAACATTGCAATGAATCAATCCACCTTTCTCGACTCGCCTCGGCTTTTGTAACTTTCTATGTCAGAGGCCTGGAGTCGAAGGTCATGAGCTTTTAAGAAACGCCGAGTTTTTCTTTTTAAAATGACGTTTTTACTTAAAACCAAACAAAAAATGAAACAAAATAGAAATAAAGTGAATCTGTAAAATAATTTTCAAGCGACTAGTCTAACTTACTACAACTAGTCTAACTTACTTCGCATCTTTCCATGCTAAGCTTCCACTGTGGAAATATCATTGGCTAAAGTAGGTTACCAATGGTTACTTAGTATAATGTCCAATTGAAAGCATCCCAATGACACATTACTCGCATTCAAACTGAACATCGATGATGATTTACAAGTGAGAGAAAATGACAGATAAATTTTACTAAATTAAAGATGTCGTTTATTGAAATTGTGCGTCTTAGTTTTCATGGCATATAAATGTTGGTAACATGCGGTTTGTTGAACTAGCGACTGTTGTGCGTGTTCATTTAAGTATTTTTTCCCATTTGATCACGTCAGCTGCTGCGTGGTGCAGTCGACGACTCGAAACTCTTGCGAAGCGGGTTTGAAACTGACCTCGGTTTCCCGCCAAAATGTTATTTAATGCCGTTAAATAACTAAATGGGTTATTTAACGGTTATATCGGCCTTTCAAGGCTGGTATAAAAACCTAGATATCCCATTTTCACATTTTTTTCACACTTCCAGGTTTGTCATGAGCCCTTTACTAGAAAGTGTTACAAGACATTGTTCTCCACAAACAGACAACAGACATATTCATAATCTTCATGGATGAACACATTCTTCCCACATAATTCTGGTGTCACAAGAAAGAACTTACGAAGAAGCAAGCAGTTCCACCTTGTCTAACTTTGCCTCCACTGGGATTATCTCCCTTTCAAGCATCTGATGTTTCCGTTGCAGGTTCTGAACACTGTTGAGGTCACGACCCTGGTCATCAATGGCTGCCATACTTAACTTCTCCTGCACCCATGATTTAGTCTCGTCGCATGTTCTCTGGAACAGTTCGATGCTGGAAGCACCCTCTAGTGTTTTTTCTCGTTCCATTTTTAAATGGTTTAAGTTCTGCCACCTAATGAAAACAAATGACATTATAGAAATTTTGACTTTGATATCATTTTGAGATACCACAACTGTTATACACAGAGACACTGGTTTCAGCGATAATGGAAAAGGCACCAGACTTATGGAATCTGAATTCTCATAGTTCAGTAGCAGATGTCACAATTTCAATATTTTTTGTCATAATTACCAAAAACAAGAAATGTAATCCATCAAATTCAACAATTAAGGCAACAAACCAAGCAGCAGACATCTCAAGTAGTTGCTTATTTTTTCCGAAGGTGCCGTTTTACAGTTTTGAACAATTAACTAATACGCAAAACAGAATTGTGGCACGATCAACTAAGGCAATTCCCACATCACTGTCATGTTATCAATTTAAAATTCAAATGGAATTTGCTAACTTTACAAAATAGAAAAAATTAATTCTAAGTTTGCTAAAATTGATTTTTCTTTTTTTCGAAAACAGAAAATAATGCTCTCTCCATACAAGATCAAGAGCACAGATCAAGCATCGAACTTAAAATATGAAATACGCAATGCAATTCCTCCATATTTTGATTATACCAGAATATATACATTCACAACCCAATACTTAATGACAAGTCATTGAGCCTGGATCACAGATAGAACAACTATACTACTGATTAAATATTACTTAAGATCATTTATTTAATTGCTCTATACTTTTAAGTATATAGTTTAAAAACTGCAATCAAAGGCCTAAAGATATCTCTACCACATCTCTGCATACTTAGTAAATATTCATGTTACAACTTTTATATGGTGACGTCTTTCAAAGTAGCCACACAACTGTGAGTCACCTAGTGTTGATATCCTGCTGTCGCTTCACTATAGCCCCCTGTTGGCTGTGGCCTGCCTTCACAATCCTATTGGCCAATTCATTAATAGTGTCAAGAGCGCCACCATTGGCCACCAAGTCAGTAACAATGTCCTGAAAGACCAGCAAAGAGAATGGAAAAAATGAAAAACTGAAGAAACAGAAAACACGAGTGGTTAAATCACACATCTGAGCAGGCATTTTACTGTTGTCTAGCTGTCAATGTGGAATTCTTAAACCACAAAACTGCTTTGGGGTTTAAAAACATTACTATGCTCATCTGATCTTAAATTGTTACCAATTGATCCCCCAACTCACAGGCAAGACATACACACGCAATTGTTACCAATTGAGTCCCCGAATCGCAGGGAATGCATACATGCGTAATTGTTACCAATTGAACCCCCAACTTGCAGGCAACACACACTTGCATTTGTTACCAATTGAGCCCCCAACTCACAGGCAACACATAACCAACAGCTCACTTGCCAGTTTACAGTTCTTCATTGTAACGTCACCGGAAGTAGGGCAAAACTCGCCATATTGCCCTTGTTTTGCACATGAGTCTTTGCTACATAAGAGTTTTTATGGAGAATTTTACGCTTAAAACATTACTACGAACTTAAGAGGTGGTTGATGGAACTGCTTGGATGGAGAAAGGGTGAATTTGTTATGTTGTGCGAACCTGTGAACGGACTGAAATTGGAACTCGACCCAGACTAGGTAATTACTGCCCTGAATGCCGCAGGCATACAGGGCGATAGTACATTCCCATAAAAAGTTACATGGAGTTATAATTAATGCATACTATGACTCTGGTTACAATTTAGTCACCAAATAACTTGAACATATTCGACATGAAAATCTGTCGTGGTTTGCTCGAGTTTCTCTCACCTAGTGCCATTTTGAGGAAGTTAGGTGAAACCACGCCTGTTGACGAACAAAAAGTCCAAGGGACATAAATCTTACAAATCTTCCTTGATATCTTCCTATGTTATTTTGCAAGTGTCACGCGCTTCACTCAGTCTCACGCTAGCCTTTGCCTAACTCACGTGACTCAGTAGAAATACTTTGTGGTTATTGCGGTAAAAAAGTTAACAGTAACCAAAAAAGTGGAGTTGGAATTCTTCTCCAAAGTCACCTTAATTCTCATACCTATGCTTCATCAAAAATAAAGGTAGGCTCACTGGAAAAAGTTAGCACTTTTTAAGTGATAGTTTTAAGTTTAAAATGTATTTTTGACGAGGTGAAAACTTAATCTGTGAGTGGACTTCGCCTAACGCCCATTTAAAATACATGGACCGAAATTAGTACAGAATGTTACGGGAATTAGTATTGTAACGCTAATGTGAATTACATTTCCCATAACCGCAATGCTTGTTTGGCATTTTTCACACTAAAAGTTTAAAAACTTGAAGTAAACTGAACAGAATACACTCTGCTAACGTATCGGGCAAATGGCCAAATGACAAGCTTTTGCCCCAGTTCCGGTGACAGTTAAGTCTAACAGAATCTTGCATTACTGTTATTAACTGGCACAAGGACTATTGAGCTCACAGGTAACACATACACGCACAATTGTAACCGATTGAGCCCCCAACTCGTAGGCAATGCATACACACGCAATTTTCAAAACTTGAAATTTCAGAGTAGGCCAACCCCAATATGGACTGCTTGAGTCGCTGAGGGTTATTGTTTCTTGATGGTAACAGAAATAGAATCTTAGTACAATAAAGAATATTATGAGGCCCATTACCTTTTATTTTTGTTACTTTCTCTGTATTGCTCATTACTATATTTTAGTTATTAATAACTAAATTATCGCTAAATAAATAGAAGCCTAAATATAACATTTTTTTTCTGGGCGAATTCTTTGCAACATTGAATTGTCTTAAACTTGTGTTGCAATAAACCTACTGTATTATAAATATACATATACATTACGCAGGATGAGGCTGATACTATTAGAGTACAAGGACTAATTCAATTTTCATTATTGGCCAGCTAAACAGGACAAATAAGTACTTCATGTTTATCTTTAACAACCCTCAGGCCTTGTGTCAATTTGCTTTTGAACGATATAATAGATTTTCAAGGGAGTGACACCATTTTTTAAAGTTTTTGATTACTTTTTGCAATATTTTACTTTTCGGCTGATATTAACAATTGTTCAAACCACAAGTATGATGTGGCAAGGCACACGACTGAATGATAACACTGCATGTCATTTGGTTGACTGAATGATAACACTGCATGTCATTTGGTTGACTGAATGATAACACTGCATGTCATTTGGTTGACTGAATGATAACACTGCATGTCATTTGGTTGACTGAATGATAACACTGCATGTCATTTGGTTGACTGAATGATAACACTGCATGTCATTTGGTTGACTGAATGATAACACTGCATGTCATTTGGTTGACTGAATGATAACACTGCATGTCATTTGGTTGACTGAATGATAACACTGCATGTCATTTGGTTGACTGAATGATAACACTGCATGTCATTTGGTTGACTGAATGATAACACTGCATGTCATTTGGTTGACTGAATGATAACACTGCATGTCATTTGGTTGACTGAATGATAACACTGCATGTCATTTGGTTGACTGAATGATAACACTGCATGTCATTTGGTTGACTGAATGATAACACTGCATGTCATTTGGTTGACTTAATCCTTATCATGTTTATGACTGAATGATAACACTGCATGTCATTTGGTTGACTGAATGATAACACTGCATGTCATTTGGTTGACTGAATGATAACACTGCATGTCATTTGGTTGACTGAATGATAACACTGCATGTCATTTGGTTGACTTAATCCTTATCATGTTTATGACTGAATGATAACACTGCATGTCATTTGGTTGACTGAATGATAACACTGCATGTCATTTGGTTGACTGAATGATAACACTGCATGTCATTTGGTTGACTGAATGATAACACTGCATGTCATTTGGTTGACTTAATCCTTATCATGTTTGTTTATTATTATAAATGTTATTATTATTCAGGCATCACTGGTCAAATGAACGGCAAACTGTTACAACAAATTCTAACCAATTTCCAAACCTCCCCTTTTATCAGTCTTCTAACATTGTTGGGAGTGCTCAGTTTTCAAAATTTTGTGGCATAGTATGTGTCCTACAACACTTGAACTTAATAACGCATTAAATTGATACTATGTATTTAATACAAAAAATTAAATTTCATTAGTCGGCCACATTGTGAGTGAGACTTTTTACCTTAAGTAACAGGGCTGGTACTGAAAATCTGTGGGCCTTTGGCACTGAGCCCACTGCAAAAGGTACCCATTCATCCAAGGATTTACTGCAAACAGGTGGCGCTTCGCACCAATCACGTGGTTTGCTGCATTATCGCTGCGTGAATAATCAGTATAGCCCACAACAACAAAGCTGTTTTCAATGATTCAAGTCAAGATCATTTGGTGTGGCTAGTGTGGGCGTTGTTTTGCAACAGAGGTGGCTTTTCGATGGCGGATGGCCGGGAGTGTTTGTTCAGGGCAGACCGTTCAAAAGCCTTGGTCGGTATGTTTCTGGGTTTTTTGTCGCAATACAGCAGTATCAGAAAAGTTGGAAAATTAATTTTATTACGTTTGACTTACTGAACAAAATGTGTGTGCAAAACGCCCACTGCATTGGCTTCAGTCAACCCCAAATAGTGCACTAGTCCTACTGGCTGACTTCCTACAGAAAAATCTACCCCACAAAAAGTTGTCGGCAATTTTTCACAATTTAACACACTAGGAATATACGATCATTACGGCGTTTTCCCGTTGCTCCCAACTTGTTCAATTCTATAGTCCAACAACAAGTTGGGACGATCACCCCTGTAGCCAATATCTTACACGACTAATTAATTCCATTCTGGCATTTATGGTTCTGGAGGGCCCAGCTCTCTTTTGTTCAATAATTGCTCTTATCTCTGATCAGACTGTATCCAGCCTAACTGGGCAGTGCTGATAAAAATGAAAGTTACGGTTTATAACATATTTAAACATAAACCAATAGCATTTCTGAATTCTTTGTCAAATGCTGATCATATTTGGTATTTGAATCACCAAAATCGCCCAACTACAACAGAAGTTAAGACAATCCATTGTGCCAGGTTTTGGCAGTAACCCTTTGAAGCCAGGGAGATAACTGGCCTGGTTGATGTCATACGGGACAAAAGGATGTGCTGGGCAGTTAACAAAGGAGCCAGATGTTATCGCACATTCAGAGCCCCTCACGTCTGGAAAAGTTGCTGAACGACAGAATGCCGTGACATGATTGCTTAAAATCAGCGCTACCAGTTAGCGAAGCGTGGCGTGTACACACAGTGCAATCTAATTGGATGAGTGGGTACCTTTTACGAGCACACCAACGGTTATCATAATTGAAAAGCAAGGGGGCACAACTTACTCCAATCAGGGGACACAACTTATTCTACCCAGGGGACACAACTTACTCCAACCATCAACACAACTTAATTCATCCAAGGGATACAGCTCATCACGACCAGGGGACAGAACTTAAAACCTTCTGACATTTGAAAACTTGCTCACTGTATCACTACTTACAGTTTGAGAAACTGTTTTAATTTGTGTTTTTGTTTTTACAGAAATTGACTACAAAGTTCCAAAACGAATTCAAATCAGAAATCATTCTTCTTTAATGATGGACTGTTGCTTATTTCAAATACAAATTGCATACAGTTGAAAGTGCGTAGTTGTCCTACTCATCAACAAAAATAGCTACAAAAGGAAATAGCTTTGAGGTTGTCAAGTTAAAAATATGTCTAATGCAAAAAGATGTTGTTACTACCGTAATCGTTTGGGTTAACGCCCATGCTCAGTTAACTGCCCATCCCTGACTTTAAGTGGATTTTCGATTTAACCGCCCACTGCTCGGTTAAGCGCCCCCCTGCGATTTTTGAAGATTTCCAGTTAAGCGCCCACCTCTTGGTTAAGCGCCCATCCCCAACTTTTAAAGAATGAAGATTTAGCGCCTAGTGCTAAGGAAACGCGCGATTCCCCAACTTTTAGAAAAAGATCGACCATCACAATGAGTGCAACGAAGCCGGGACTCCGAGACGGGGGTTTTGCAATCTGAATTACAATACAGGTAACGAGTTGTCTTGGGTCATGAATTCACTTTAAAATATAATACTTGAACCTTTTTGTCACTTTATTTTCTTCCCTTGTTTGCAAAGTTTAAGAACGCCGCCGGCGTCAAAACCTCCGCTTTCAGCGTCTGGAGTACACTAGATAAAGCATATATTCGAAAAAATCAGGCCAGAGAAATGTGACAATGGTTTTGCCAACCCTCCAAATTCTATTAAGGTGGGAAGCTCTCGTATTTTGAACAAATCTCACAACTCACGGAAAGATGTCAAATTCTCAATATTTTGATGAATATAACTGCCGGGTTATAGAGGTTGTGGGGCGACCGAAGGGACAGTACAAGTGCCTTACTGGGTTACCGATTTCGTTGCTGCCTGTCGATTTCTGAATTCAAATGTAGGCAATAATGTATGTTTGTGTATGATCTTGAAGTAATAAAAAAACGGCTAGTCAAATTTTGTTTTTCGCTTATTGCATCTCAGTCAAACTGGCTAGCAGATTTAGCTAATGTCGCTGGCTGTTTACTATTCTTGCGTCAGCCTGCACGAAAGCGTGACTGTGTGAATTATCATTTCCACATCCCCTTTTTAGCCATCCAGAATAATTTTGTTCATACATTGGCTATTTTCAGCCTGAACAAAAATTCTTACCATTCGAGTCTGAAATATCTATGACGTAGACTGCTTGACGATAGTGGGTAGGAGATTCACTGACACAGCTAGTTACAGGGATGGGCTTAGGGAGCATCGAGCCGGGAAATATGGCAATAGACTTGACATCGCAGTTTTCGGGAACATTGGCAAGGGAGGAATATCGTAAAGAACTGGGTCTTTCGTAACAAGAGCTTAAAAGCACATAGTCACGCCCGTTTTTGTTTTTTCGGACTGTCGCTATGTGTGACTGATTTATAGTGGTGCACGTGCGCAAGTTCCCACACTTTGGAGTGCATGTTACCTTGACACCAACATGTGATTGACAGGTGACTCACACGTAGGCCCTACATGCGTGCTGAATATCGCCACTATCTTTGGCCATAAAAAACGAGATGCATATTGAAAGAGGCCGTTATATTACTTGACGGCATTTCCAAGTCACGATTGTCAGCCGACTGAGACATTGGGCGATAACAGCGGGACCGAACAGTGCCGCAGTGCGATATTACAAGTGATATAAATAGGATAATCTGGACATCTTGCATGAAAAATAAATGTTTTTCCACCACGAAGTTTGGCAAGGTGATCGTTTAGAATAATGAATTGAAACATTGCTGTTTTCTGACATTTTGTAACATATTTATGCAGTTGCTTGAAAATTTATTCTTGATCGACGACTGGCTCGACCACCCCCGATCCTTGTCTTACTTCTTTGCATAGCATGTTTGGCGCAACGGCAAGAGAGCAATGCCGGCTGTCGAGATAAGACAGCTAGCCGCAGAACCATACGCCGAAAATGTCATTGAGTCACGGAGTGTCGACTATAACATCCCAAACACAAAAAAACAACAGAGTTAAGTTTTTCAAACTTTTATTACAACCAATTTTAAAACTGCTCTCTGAGTCGGAACTTGACAGCTACATATAGTACGAGACTGTAACCATAAATTTGATGTCTGACCTCTGCAACACGTGAAGCTTGCACGCGCGCACTTAAGCAGGGTCACATCTTGAAACAATTTTATTCTAGTGGAGGCTGCGAGGTCACTGGTCGTCTGCGCACCGCAGGATGGCACGGGGCTATTACTCAGCAATTTTGTAAATTTAATAGTGAATGACTAATCTGAGGGCAAGAGAACCTTTGTTGGGATCATCCGCTGTTATGATGTTTTCAGTCATTTGGCGACGTGACGATAAAGCTCTTTGAAAAGGGCTACGCGTTCCGAGTATGATTGTCGTGTCGGGATTTAGATCGCCAGGTAAGATTAACCGCCCAGGGCGGTTGTCTGACGTAATAAGCGCCCATGTTCGGTTAACCGCCCATCCCCTACTTTAGGTGGATTTTCGATTTAACCGCCCACTGCTCGGTTAACCGCCCTCCCCCGATTTTTTGGATTCGCCAATTTAACCGCCCAGGGCGTTAACCCGAACGATTACGGTAAAATTCAAATCTGTAAAACACCAGAACAGCCATTTTATTAAATACTTTTGGACCATCAGCTCTTACTATGAAGCAATCAACAAATTAAAGCAAGCTACCTGTCATCTTGTCTGTAGATAATATTACTCACATTCATGGAAAGGAAAACTAATGAGTACCTGATGAAGTACTCATAATTACATCCTCAAACATGTAGCTCATCATGCTACGTGACAGTGAATGTAACTCAAACAAAAAGAACAACTGAAACTGATTACCTCAAATTTCCGGCGTAGTGAGTCAACATGTTCTGACAGACTTTCTTTACTCTTTAGAACGATCTCCTGGAATTACACAGTAACAAATGTTGGACTTGGAAAATTCGAGGATAGAAATCTTGACATGACAAAACTTTTTGTTTGAAAGCTTGATACTGATTCACTCGTAGTGTCAAAACAATCTCCTTTCTTCAGGTGTGTAGCTATATAGCAAAACACCAAGAGACATAACAAGCAAACAAATTAATTTAACACTAGCTATATTTCGAGACTGCATGTCTCATCATCAGGCAATAAGTGGGATAAACATGTAGAGCGAAATAAATAGTGAAATACACGTGACAGCAGGAAGAGGGGAATGCAAGCAGAGAGTTTAAATGCAATGCACGGTAGGACGCCCACAAGCCTTTCGAAACAGAGCCAGCGTGCAGTACACACCTGTGAGCTGCTCATTCAACACAGGTTTTTCATGACTGATCAATAGCGATTCCAAAATCTTTAGCAGAAATGTGTCATTTTTAACATAACGAATGATGATATTGTCTACCATTTCTTGCCTAGTTATTTTTCAGCCATGTTGGTGAACAAAATGATCTTGAATAGACCTCCCCCTACAAGTGCATGGACGACCGTTGCGAGAGAGAACACATCATGTGTCCAATGTAACGCTGTTGACGAGAATGAGGACGAAGACATTCGTCCATATGACACTTGCTAAACAACATTACATTTGGCTATTGGTCGTAGTCTTTCACGACTGGGATTGTTTTTCATGACAAGGTGATGTGACTTTATATTCTGATAATAAATAACTACATTCAATCTATCACCACGTTTGACCACCAAAACGTTGTCCCTTACAATCTTCTTAATAAGCACATGCTCGTCACTCAGATAATTATTAGACATACAGAACTTATAATACATAATACAGGTCCCCAGTGGAATTAGAACTAATTCAGTATCTGCATGGGAGTCAATGCTAGATATGAAAGACCTAATGTGGTTATCCACAAAAGAATTAGAAGAACCATTTTTAACTAGAACTTGTTTGATGCGTTGAACTTCAACGTTGAATGTTTGCCAAACAGATACCTGGTGCGCCCTCTTGAGGTAACTAGTCAAACCGCCAGATTGTAGCATTCAGGGCAATAACTTTTAGCATGTAAACAGGCACCAATGTCTGTAGGTTTATGATAAACTGAAGTACGAAACCCACCGTCAGACTAATGTACAAGGACATCGAGAAATGGCAACTTTTCACAGACAGGCAATTCATACCTGAACTTTAATATCAAATTGGATTCAAGCACGGTTTGAAGGGACAAAAGCGAATAATCTACAAAGATATCATGGACATAGCGGACATTCCGAAGCGTATTAACGTAGCGCTGCAACCAATCTACACTGTGTTAACGTAGGGCTGCTACCGATCTACACTGTTTTTCACTCTGAAAATGAAATTAGAAAGAAAATGTGTGCCTCACATTTTTTAATAAAATTTTCAAACAAAAGATATGTTTTAATACTTTTGTAGCACCGATCAAAAACATGCAATGAGTACATTAATAAAGTAATAATACCAATGATCAATTCTACAAAAAAACAATGGGTACATTCATGATAGAATATGTTGTATCAACAATGGGTACATTCATGATAGAATATGTTGTATCAACAATGGGTACATTCATGATAGAATATGTTGTATCAACAATAGGTACATTCATGATAGAATATGTTGTATCAACAATGGGTACATTCATGATAGAATATGTTGTATCAAACTCTTTTGTGACTACTTGCCAAGAATTACGACAATCAAGTGAAAGCAAGGTATCAACTTAGCAGACATCATTCATAGCATGCAACTCATTATTTATGAAGAATGATACATGTAATGATATGAATAATACACATAATGAGAAGACTGCTACACACAGTGACATGGCTAATACTCAGAAACACAACATCCTACACACTTTTTTCCTCAATAATCACCTGCACTCATTTGACATAACTACAGAGCTTGGAATGACCCATGACAAAAAAAGAGGAAATTTTTACGGCCCTAAATACACATTTCAATCTAAACCATACCTCAACAGATCGAAAGTTACTGTGTTGTGAAACGTACTCATCTTAAGCAGTACCTGATATCTATTTCATCAACAACAATGAAGGCAATTAAATGCAACAAAAATATTTTCTAAAATTAAAATAGCGATAATGATGAAAAATTTGCAGTCTGAGTGGCAGGAGCCTATTCTTGATTTGCTGCACTACTTTGCATTATATTCAATTCTTATGATTACTATACAAAATTACAAAAAAATTGAAAATTGATGCATAGATTACCTAGAAAGCCTGATATACATACACATTTAATTCCAACAAAAATTTTAATTCCAATGCAAATGGAAAAAGTCAAGACGAAAACCTGTGGCTCATACCCCCAACTGTTAGCATGGAGAATGTATCAATCACAATCCTAAGTTGGCCAAACTTTTAAGTTTCAACAGTAATTACAGGAGTTGACTGTTCATAAGTCACGCTGGTGTAGAAGAAAGTATGTGACATAAGAAATAAAGTTCTATCAGGACACTGAAAATAGTCAGGCAGAATTTGTAAACAATGGCTTAGACCAATCATATCATTCAGAATCTGTCTAGTGATCACTTCTCTAAAATTGTAAAACTCGCGTCACAAAATAGAACACAAAAATTGTCAAGATAAATTGAAATACATAAAAGGCAATTTAAAACGCATTTGCAGTAACGAAAATAGCACTTTATATCCCGTTTCGGCGGCACGTAGAAAATTGCACTCAAAGTGGTCAGGCCTTAGTTAGGGCTTCGCAGCCAACGGCAACGAGCATGCATTTGGGATCAAACAAAAGAATTTCATACATCACTCACATCCTACGATTCCAACATGAACGAATAACCGGTTACGGTTGAATTTCCTTTCAGGGAGCGTTGTTATTTCTGGTGTTTCATCATTTTCAGTCGATCCTCCGACTCCAACTTAGTCCGAGGCGACTCGCCCACGCACTCCGTAATTGTTCCTCTCTCAAAGTTTACAGAGCACAGACCTTGACTTATGTAGTTCTTGAAGACATTGACCGTTTCTTTTATCCACTTTTCCACGAAATATTCTGTCTACTCCACGCTCCATGCATTTTTGACAGCAGAATCGCACTAATTTGTCCCCACGATTTTACACCAAATGCAGACGCCATTGATGAACCATGGTATCCCAGGCACAAGTGCTTGAATTTATCTCTTCCTCGATTGCCTCTGACGTCACTCACTACTAAGAAAGCATGTTTCTTGTATATGGTTACAAGTCATCGAGAAATTCAAGCGCCTGTGATCCACAATTACAATTTTCGTTCCTCCAAAACATAAAGAGCAGTTTCCGCTTTTCGAGCCGGCGGCAACGCCACGGTGAGAAACCAATGTGCCGCGATAGTTTCATGGCAAATCCGATTTTTTTCTGCGGAAGTATAACGAAAATACGCGGAGGGGCTAAAAGAAAAAAACGGAAATCCGCGTTTCCGCGGAAAATTCCAAGCCTTGTAACTATCAAAGAAAACAACCTCTTGCACCAATTTGTCCTCAATAATCACCTGCAGTCATTTGACATAACTATCAAAAGCTTTCTCACCTAAGTAAAAAGAGACAATGTTGTATTCTTGATTAGGTTGACTTACAAGAATGACTAACGTCAAATTATCCTCTTTTGCCATAGATCTTAAGGGGTGGGTCAGGATGGCGGGAGGCAGAGGTGGGAGGGAGCCATGGGTGGAAGAGAGGCAGGGGTGGGAGGGAATGAGTGAGGCAAGCAGGCCTGAAAGGACAGAGCGAAATTGGGAGGGACACTGGGAGAGAGGGGGATTGGGAGGGATGGAGGGAGGGGAAGAGGGAGAGTGGAAGTGAGGGCAGGAGGGAAAGAGTGAGGGAGGGAGGGAAAGAGTGAGGGAAGGAGGAAAAGAGGCAGTGGTACCAAAATGTATCAAAAAATAAGCTACAACTTGCTTATGAAGGATACTATTCATGTTACCAATACAAACTGATAATTAGGGGTACTACTGAACCAGGCAAGTTTAGAGTACTCTCAGTAACACTACAATACAAACCTTGTCTGCCATCCATGACTCAAATTCGTCACATTCTCGGTAAAACTGGAACAGTTGCATGGCATCTGTTAGGTGGCGCTTGCGTGCCTAAAACAAAAATATGATATACTCATTTCAAGCAGCTGTACATTAGACAGTACAACAGACTTTAAATTGGCTCCCACCACAAAACAAATTTTGATCTGGACCACATTCCATTATGAAACTGATCTGAAATTGTTCATTATAGTCAAATTAGAGGTGATTGTAAGGATTAGAAAGCACTGACAATTCACTATTGATTGAGACCAGGCGCTACAAGTTAGGAACAAGTTGAGACCAACTATATAGCAGTAAGTGATCTAAATCAAAAAGTCGTTTCTTGCAAAGAGTTCAGTTTATAGGCACATCACGGAATTATCACTGTGGTTACTCTAGGAGCAATCTGAATAGAGAAGCGATGATGGCACTGACCCACATACAGACCTCAAGGAGCTTTAAGGAATGATACAAAATCCTCCTTTTGCCCATCATCAACAGGTGCTCTTCAAAAGCACATACAAAGTCACTGGTTCAAAAGCACACACATTAGCCACTTGTCTAAAAGCACAAAGACATTAGTCACTTGTTCAAAAGCACACACATTAGTCACTTGTTCAAAAGCACACACATTAACCACTTGTTCAAAAGCACACACATCAGTCACTTGTTCAAAAGCACACTCATTAGTCACTTGCTCAAAAGCACAGTCACTTGTTCAAAAGCACACACATTAGTCACATGTTCAAAAAGGGCAAACTAGCAACCTACTAAATGTAATCATGCTAGAATACAAAGGAAATGATCTGTTACTCTACATTGTAAACAGCATAGTTTATGAACTTGATGGTAAAAGGCTTACAAGAACTAGTTTGGAGAGTCTCTTGTAGGTGGCGTTTATCGCAGATTGCCTCAGCTCCACATTTTC
Source organism: Phoronis australis (assembly GCA_002633005.1). Taxonomy (NCBI): domain Eukaryota; kingdom Metazoa; phylum Phoronida; family Phoronidae; genus Phoronis; species Phoronis australis. Next base: position 45,870 of record NMRA01000295.1, on the reverse strand, counting down.
TCGGTCAAAATGTAAGTTTCCTTCAGAACGCACTACAAGCAAAGAAACTGTAAATTTAGAAGCTACAAGATGAAAGAATTAAAAATGAAATAATTGTAACCAATGAATGACTAAAGAAAACTTCTGATACGTCCACAAATAGAATAAATTGATCATTTTCAATGTCTTTTGTTTTTGTTATTGCCAGCTCCACCCAAATTAAAAATTTTGCATGACACCCAACAAACAAACAAGATGTCCAAGGCAAATACACTGTCGCTAAATGACATTCTTGATGGAATCAATGAGCGTTTTTTTTTTAACTATCTGAAAACGCTGCCACAAAGACAACAGGCAATGCTTTTCAGCATAGAATCGTACATTCATGATGTGACCATTTGGTACAGTTCAGTGGCAACCCTTAATGAATACAAACTTCATTGAAAACATGACTAAACTTTTTGTTTGAAAGCTTAATACAGTTGCTGGTAATGTCCAAACAATCTCCTTTCTTCAGGTGTGCAGCTATGTAGCAGAACACCAAGAGACATAAACAAACAAATTAAAACATTTGCTATATATTTCGAGACTGCATGTCTCATCATCAGACAATAAGTGAAATGAACAAGTTATAAGCAACAATGAAACACAGGCAGAGTTTTACAACATGAATGCTGGATTCTTAGAGCAAAAAATCTGCAAAGGTTGACAATTGCCTGAATTTGATACTACATATCTGTATAAGGAAAGCACGAGAAAATTTCACGTCTAGCGCACTCAGTGTACTTCAATGAGATTTTACCCGTTGTGAATTGTGTGCATTTTGGGATCTGCAAGTCTCAGACATTGGTGTTGTGAAGTACCAAATGCATGATAACTGGTTACTGAACAGAAAACAAAAATTACGAAAATTCCTCAGAGGGCATTAGCCTGGACAGTTACAATCAATACACTCAATGAAATCCATTAAAATAAACCATGAGTACCATATGTAATTGGACATTTTCATTTCCCAACAGAAACAATGTTACTCCTAATCACCTTCTATACTGCACAGGTGCCAATCTAATCTACAAAAGTCTGAAAATGACATCAAAATAATCGGATAGCATTCAAAAGTCGCAGATAATTTGAAAAGTAGTCAAGCGTCACAGAATTGTGTTAAAACACCCCTAAAGCCTGCAGTATTGAACATGTTTTATCACCCATTGCAGACTTAATGCGAAACGGTCGGCTTAAAACAGCTTGATGGTAACAAAAATCCCAACTTACTTTTCACTACCAAGGAAAGAATTTATGTCTTTGGCACGTATTCTAATGATAGACAAAGACGAATGGATAAACCAATGTCTCCCCCATTTTACGCACATTTACTTCAACACACATCTCCATTACAAAAACCCACGTTTTCCACTCTAATAAACTAGTGAAAACAAGCATTTGTCACAGAGAGACTAAATTGTCCCACGTCACTGCAAAGTGCATGAATATTGCAAGGCTACAACATTTAAGTGGTAATGATTTTGAAGGTAATAAAAATTGTGGTTGGACTCAATTTTTAAAAAGTTCTTTGAACAGACAATTACATTTATGATGCGTCACATTCGTTCCAAGAACATTTTAGGTTATTCTGTTCATCTCTCCAGGCGCAGAAAACATTAGACACCAGATATCGTGCCAAAAACATTACTATAAGTAAAGAATTGGTTTTCTCGCTGTGACCTCGACAATGATCTAAAGGTCATCAAACTATCTACACTTCCATACAAACTACAAACAAAATCCAAATCTTCCTTCTTAATATATCACGTCAATAGCATGGACAAACTGGGTTGTCAGAACCCCTGAATTCAGGGCAAGGAAGTACCGTACTTTGTAATAAACTATCATTTATGTTAGGTGTGGATAGACAAAAAATCTTTAGCTTGCAACAATCTCTAACGATTGTGACACCAAAATTTCAACCGAAGGAGACATTTCTTGATCATAAAGATTGCACCATGGGCAATTTTGGCATTCATCATATCTTCTCAAATATCAGACACTGCGTTTTGTAACTAGTAATAAAGTTTTCACTATTCCAAACTGGAGAGTTTTTATCATAAGTAGCAACTGACCCCATTTTTCTGTTTGCAGTATCATATTTCGAACGAATGCTTTCAACCGAATGCTTTCAACCGAATGCTTTCAACCCTTGTGGGCAATTCCATACTGCATAGTAGCCTAAATTGGAGTATTTTTGATAAGTTATTTTTGTCTGCACCTTTTTAACAAAAATTCTTTTCATGTGATGAATCAACTCAAATTATGATTTCATTAAACCAATAAAATTGAAGCTTTTAATAAAATAATTTTAAGGCAGAGAATAGAACACGTTAAATAACCATGCCATTTTTTTACTTTATACTTGGCACTTAAGTGGCCCTGTTTAGTGCCAAATAAGAACTTTAGGTGGTGCTCATACTAATCACAATGCATGATGACATCATTGGAAGGAACGCAGTGCACTTCTGAGACCTACTGTACCTTTTGATAAAAATATTTATTCATCAATCTCAAAAACGTTAGGATTTTCAATTTTTTAAAAGGTTTAGTGTCTGCGTAATGAATACCACAGGGGTGAGTTGCATAAAGCTTCAAAAGTTATCTGTGGATAAGTTTGATTGTTGCGTGATGTCAGGTGCATTGTTCAACAATAACAACATTACGCGTGACAATGCGATGTCAATGTAGCTATACGGAATACAACTTTTATGCAACTGGGCCCTGGTATCTTTTACAATAGAAACCAAACTAAAAGACTAATTGAAAATTACCGGCTAACACTGTTTCTGATATAACTGGTGAAGTGTTCATTTAAAAGAGGTTTCATTAAAATTGACTGAGGGGTTATTTTGGTATGAATGTGCCTTTCATAAAATTAAAATTCCGACTTAAAAAAGTGTTAATGTAATAATAATAATGGCACATAAATATAAAACATATCTTTATAAACTGTAGTTTAACTAGTTGACAAAGCATATCTTTATAAACTGTAGTTTAACTAGTTGACAAAGCATATCTTTATAAACTGTAGTTTAACTAGTTGACAAAGCATATCTTTATAACCTGTAGTTTAACTAGTTGACAAAGCATATCTTTATAACCTGTAGTTTAACTAGTTGACAAAGCATATGTTTGATATATTGGAGGTCACTAAATAAAGTATGAGATTACTTAAAAGACTGAATCATTATAAGCAGTGAATCCTACACCATTGATATATAGGAGGTCACTAAATAAAGTATGAGATTACTTAAAAGACTGAATCATTATAAGCAGTGAATCCTACACCATTGATATATTGGAGGCCACTAAATAAAGTATGAGATTACTTAAAAGACTGAATCATTATAAGCAGTGAATCCTACACCATTGATCCCTACAATCTTAGTGCTTACGCATACGATAACAATCATGTGCTCTGAACTTTTGAAATGTCCACTCTCAATCAACAATAATTATGTCTTGTGAGCTCGCAATACCATCCTTATTGAGAGCACGGAAAGTCCAAATTTCATTAACATCATCCACAGCAAATGAAAAATTTTTTGACACAAAATAAGACTTGAAAATGTATTTTACATGCTGTGTGTATTAAGGATACGCCCAAGAAGTGGCGTAGTTATTGTTTGTGGAAACTGCATGGTTAGTCACCAAACGATAAAACTACAACGTAGTCGAAACAATACGACGACGGGCTAAACACGGGTAACAATTTACAAGGAACAAGCAGTTCAAAAACCTGTCAATACAGAGTTGTGTTACTTTCATCTGTCCAATAAGCTCCACAAACTGAGACTTCAAATGCTCGACTTATTGGCTGCACGAGGTTTGAATTAGTGAAGGTGGATCACGTGGATCACGCAACTCAAGCTCTGTGACATCACTTGCTACTAAGTGATGGAAGTGATAGGGACCACTTACATTCCACTGAAGTCTCCATGGTTTTAGAACTACAAATTATCCTACTTCTGATTTATATGCATTGTGTCATGTGACTGGAAGCAGCAAATGGTGTAATGCGTGGGCCACAAGACTATAATATCATTTACTTCCTTGTTGGGAATTTATTTGCCACATTTGTGAAGATGCACATAGAATTGCAGTGCCACTTGCCACTGCCTGTAACGATATCGCATTTCACCTATACAAAGTAACATGAGCCTGGAAGTGGTGAAGGTATGATACCTACCAGACAACCTATTAAATGTAGTACACTGATTGGATGAGAAAATGGTTGAGACATTCGATGGAGGAAAGTAAAATGGGAGAAATACAATGGGTTGTAATTTATCATTTAATGAAATGAAATGTTGCACAACAAACTGGTGTAAGAGATATATCAAGGTACCTAAACTACACGGTCAACGGACTCATAAACACAGGCACGGACACATGAACACGACTCACGGACCTGCAAACACCGTCCACTGACTCACAAACACGGGAACGGACTCACAAAACACGATCCATGCACCCAAATACACGGGACACGGACTCACATTCACGAGGAAACACGGTTAACGGACCGCCAAACACGGGTCACGGACTCATCGGCTTCCTGGGTCAGCTGACATCTTCATTTTGTCTGTGACCCGTGTTTGGCGGTCCGTTAACCGTGTTTCCTCGTGAATGTGAGTCCGTGTCCCGTGTATTTGGGTGCGTGGATCGTGTTTTTGAGTCCGTTCCCGTGTTTGTGAGTCAGTGGACGGTGTTTGCAGGTCCGTGAGTCGTGTTTATGAGTCCGTTGACCGTGTAGTTTAGGTACCTTGTATATGGAAATAAAGATTTCATTTCCTACTTCCCGACTTGATTTCATAAAGTGTCTTTGAAACAATTTAGCAGCACTACCAAGTGATTAAAGTGCAAACTAATCACCATTTGTAAATTAGTCTGGATAATGCCATCTATTTGCACAATGAAACCATCATAAACAACCCGACTACTATTAATCGTTTAGATTTTTAAAACCATTTTACCGTGCTGCCTTGAATCAGACTTGTTCATAATGGAATGCAAGCCCACACGCATACAAATCAAATCAATCTGAGTGACACAACATTTTGAATGAGTACGCCTGATGTGTAGATGAAATAATGCCATCATTAGAAGATTTGGACAACAGGTATGATGACAAATTTTGGGTAAAAAACAAGTGACTGACTGACCAAACGAGTGATCAACATACGTTCAAAAGCCTACTTCCATGAACTATTTACTGGAGGTAACAATTATTGACTTCCTAACTCAGTCAATATATTGGTTTTCAGGTCCCCCAAACTGTGATAATAACCTCAACTTTTCATATGTCGTAATCATATTTTGGAGTGTGAAAACTAGCATACTGACCACGCTGAAAGTCACTATAATGAACTTGAACGTGCTGTGACTTGAAAATAGTGCCATTCCCACATGAAATCTAGTGGAAGTAATCCTGTTATATTTGCAGTAAAATTAAAACAAAAACTTTTGACATTGTGCCAAATTTGCCTTGACTTACACCAGGGAAATTTCATTCACGAGTAACCAAAGTCTGATGATACAATATCTATACAATAAAACAATGGTTGATAACACATGCACCGTATTCTGTTGTCAGTGATATAGTGCCAGTGCCTGCCCATAGGAATGACAAAATACTGGTATTCTGGCAGTTACCAGGAATTCTTGGAGACATGACGATTTGTGGAATTAATTCCAATACATAAGTTTTTCCTAAAATATTTCCGGTGTGGAGGGAGAGTTTGAAATACCGTATTCGCCGTAATAACCGCCCAGGGCGCTTAGAAAAGTTCGGTTCAGGGGGGCGCTTATTATAACCCAAGGCGGTTGAAACCCGGTCTCCGAAACTGGTGAAATCGGAAGTTAAGGTTCATCAAATTTACGCTCTGTGACGTATCTTTAATCTATGAAAGACTTTCAAAAACGCTGTGGTGCATTGCTATCAAACTTTTGTGCTAAATTACGATCATACAGAACATTGTGCTGAAATCCCAGGGCAAAAACTCGCCGACTGACTGCCTCGAAATCGCCGTCTTCGATATGGCGACTTTAATGCTTGAATAAAAATAGTTTCGACTCAAGCAAATTACCTGAAATCCTCATTAAGTTTTCCAAGTAGCGTCCCTAAGATTTTTTTTAAGTTCCTGTGGAGTCTGGATCGATTAACGGCAGGTTTAAGTACAAATCTGTGCAACATCGTGCCATCTACATGTATGATCAGCAACACGGCGAGAAAAATGTCTGGACGAACACACATGTTGTTGTCACGTGACGTTTGTTTTGAAGTTCGTCTGCGAGTAAGCGAGCGCGTGCGTGTCACCAGAGTTCATTTGCCGAAGCAGAGACCTTTGTTTGGCCAGAGCCACGCAATCTAACGAGCTAGATGTGCATTGTGTCTAAAGGAATTTGCACAAGCAGTAGGTCTAAACCAGAGCGTGTTACATTCAGCACTTACCGGTCTCATGTGCTAAAAACGTTCAACATTTGTCTCGGTAAGGCCCATACTAGTCGCCGTGTAACTGGATGCGTACGTAACTATCTGACAGTTATTTTTCGGTGTAAGGGTGTGTAAGCATTCACTGTCAGTTGTCATTTTATCGGATATTCGGCTTAAAACCACCAATGATGGTTAATCAAACAATCTATTTCAAAAATAACGCAAACATGTTTTATGGTATTAGCAATTGTTGAAAATTAGTGCCAATATTCATTTCTTACCGATGCTATGCTACCCTTTTCATGAATGGATAGTTCCCGACTAATGTCTTTGATGACAGACTCATATATGTAGCGCGCGCTTCCTGGCCACATGCGTTTAACGGCCGAGATATTTTTATTCATGAGATAGTCGATGTGTCTGCACTGAAAGGTCAGACCATAGTGGAACACGGTCGTCGCGAGAGTAGCAACGCGCCGTTGCGTTCTTTTTGAAGCGCTGCGTTACTTTGAAGTGTATAGTCACGGCTAAATGCAAACGTAGCAGTGCCGCTGGTGGTCTAGAAGACCCCTGCAAAATTTTTTTGATAAATTGAAGACGTTACTGTAGCCGAGTTTTAGGACTGTAGGTACGTTATTGTTCGCATGTACACGTTCATGGACTGGGCGCTTATTTCAGCAAAGTCTGAAAATGCGTGGGGGGCGCTTATAGGGGCATGGGCGGTTATTACGGCGAATACGGAACGTGGAAATGCAGCTACTGACAAGCATGCAAATAGTTTAAGAAATAAGAGTTGCCAGTCACTATTATTCAACAATGCGCCATTACTAAATGAAGAAATAAAAGATCTTTTCCAATGAGTAGAAAATACAAATAAACATTTTCTGAGGTTAAGTTGCTATAGTCTCCAGTTTTTTTGGAAAAGTAAATTGTTGAAACAACTTCATTGCCACTTATTGCATAGGTTGAGCCAAGTTTGAATAAACATGAGTCAAAGTCACCCTTCAAAAGACCCATTTTCTAGCAATGTATTTTAAACACTTTCTCTGTAAAATGTTGGAGTAATTTGTCACTATGACTCAGGTTGGCAACAACCCAGTCTGGTTGGCAACAACCCAACCAGCAAGAATCACAAACCATAGGTCACATTACCTCAGCACACTTCAACTATAAAGCATCTAATTTCTGTCAAAAGAAAGTTTTAGAAAGATCTAACAAAATAAATTGGAGCCGTACTCTGTAAAGTCGAAACACGGGCATTAAACAAGATCTTTCAGCAGAGAGTAACATACTTGACAAGCTAACTGCTATTGAGAGGGGGGAGGGGGTAACTTCAGCTCCCAACAATGGGAAGGGGCAGGGGTGGCTTCAGCTCCCAAAACTGGGAGGCAGGGGATGGCTTCAGCACCCCAACATTGGGAGAGGGCAAGGGTGGCTTCAGCTCCCAACATTGGGAGGGGTGGCTTCAGCTCCCCAACATTAAGAGGGCTACTTAGTGGGGATTTTTTGCTTCACCTAATTCATAGACCGTAAATATCAAAGCAAAGCCTTACAATTAATTCTAGTAAATACATACATTTTTCACACTGTTATTGAGTTTTGGACATTGTATATCCATCACCTAAGCCCATCAATTCACACAGGATATATAATACAGGACATCATACAGGATATATCATACACGACATATCATACACGGCATATCATACAGGATATATGATACAGGATATATCATGCAGGATATGTCATACACGATATATCATACACAGCATATCATACAGGATATAGCATACAGCTGTATTAAGAGGTGAGAGAGGTAACCTAGATGAGTTTTGTATTAACACTTTAAGTGCAACAGCTATGTGATTTTGCACATAAACCCGAACACTCTTATTCACTAGCAGCGCCTTACCAGCTGGTCTGTATGGACATCTGCTGACTATGGTTTGTGTTGTTAGAGCTTAAATTTCACTATTTCCAAAGTTACTCATGACACTAAGACTGTTTTTAAAGGAAGATACTGTATAGTTTTCAAAGCCAAAGTGTGTTCTTTAGTACTGGTTGACAATAAAACAGGAATCAGAGTTTCTTGTCTAAATACCAGAATGTGAGATTAGCACACAAAGTTAGTGGGGACTGCTGTGAATTTACCTATCACCAGGAATTTGACAGACGACTTAAATGATCAGTCAGAACGCAGCATTCTTGACATACTTTTGTCTGCATTTCTAAGCTGCCATTTTACTCGACAAACAACACATTGTCGGGTAAAACTTATTTTAGTCTATAACTCAAGAAAAATTGTGTGATAAGAATGGTGAAACGGTGTTGCTATGGCATGTGTAATTGTGACAGTTGTTAGCAGCTCAAGAACAATATCCTGTCACTTTTTGGGCATTCCCAAGCTGAAAAATGATGTCAAAAGGTGTAAACGATTGATCAAACTGCGTGGACGGCCACACAAGCAGCTGAACTTGCTTGAATACTGGAAGGTTAAACACAAATCTACCAAGACACACTTTTCCGTTTAAGTTGGTGGATATAGTGTAGGCATATCTATTTTGACCCCGGATGTTCAATCGTCTGGCTACACCTGCTGGATTGCAGCAATAGCACGAGTGGTACGCAATCAAAATTAAAAAATAAATAAAAAAAGTTCATCAGAAGGTACGCCTGATTTAAATGTCTTAATGGTGCAATTAGGGCCAATTCTGTGCATTAATTTGTCTTGGACACAGCCCTATACCTACAGGAGCTAACTACTTGCCTAGGACAAAATGACTGTGTACATGAGATATGAACATTAATTTTTTAGTCATTGCTATAGTACTTTAATTGGGTAATCCCACATGTGAACTACTTTTAATTGGCAGAATTTAGCAGACACCAGAACAAAAATATCGGAAAATCTTCATTCACTGACTGTGTTCAAACTAACCTGAAATCTATGGCATAATTACGATTTGAAAGTACATACCCAGCTTTACATAAAATATACAACAAGTGGCCTTGTCATTTGTCAAGTGAAGGTAAACCATGTGGGGTTCTCTCGATTTCCGCTAGCTCCGAAACAATTTTCCTCAAACACTTATTTTTTCATTCTCGCCATTACAAATTGTCACATCATGAATATTTAGGTATTTCTGCGCTGAAAAGCATTGCCTGTTGTCTTTGTCGAAGTATTTTCCGATATTCTAAAACACACTCATCGATTCCATCAATAACGTCGTTTAGCGACAGTGCGTTTGTCTCTGACATCTTGTTTGTTTTTCGGTTGTCACATGACTTTTCGCAATGAGGCGGAGCTTGCAATAGGTCAAATTCATAAGCAAACATCCTGCGACTGTCATCAATAACTGCTCAGACAACACAGTACGTAACCAGTAACACATTTTATACACAGCCTTGTAGGTTTGCACCACCTGACATCAAGAACAGACAATAACTTAGATTTTGTGAATGGGACAAGTCCTTACAATCTGAGAATGTCTTCCGCTTAGTCTGTGCCCGACATCAACAGATTGTCTTATATTAAGTCCCGTCCACACACAGCCAACCTTAGAGCAGCTTGCACTAGAGCAACTTCCCTCACTTTTAAGTGGAGCGTCCACACACACATATCCGATAACTACGGTAAGGCAGAAGTTGACGCTCTGTGCGTAACAATGAATTCCTTAATGTGACAACGGTGTGTAAAAAATAATTATGCAACCGCAGCTTATAATTACTTCTGCCATGCCTCAGGTTTGCATCCATACGGGAATTAGAGTGTCGCAAATTAACCTAGAACAGTAACCCACCTTATCAAGGTGGGGTAAGTTGACACAAGTGGGTAAAGTTGTGCTAGTTTAAATAGCATCCATACAACATTAATACATAGCAAAAACTCCAGTTCGGATTAAAGGGGGGCTAAGGGGCCATGACCCCCCCCCCTAAAATTCTCCCATATTCCATTTGGCACTCCGGGGTGCGAATGTCTCACAGGCAAAATCCTGGCTAATACTTTGCCCTGGCCCCCCCTAATTCAAAATCCTGGATACGCCCCTGAACTCGTTCAGAGAACAACTTGTTCTGGGGTAAGTGTGCGTGTGGACAGCACGTTAGTGAACTGAGGTGGTGATAAAAGCAGGATTGTGTGATGTACCGTAAACGTTTGGGTTAACCCCCTAGGTGGTTAAATTGGCGAACCCAAAAATTGGGAGGTGGGTGGTTAACCAGACGTGGGCGCTTAAACGTGAAATTTCAAGAGATCGCAGGTGGACGGTTAACCGAACATGGGCGCTTATTACAACAGACAACTGCCCTGAGCAGTTAATCTTACCTCATGATCTGAGTCCCTACACGTAGTGGGAACTTGGCAAAGAGCTTTATCATCCCAAAATGCAGACCCTGCGCACTCTAACACACAGTTTCAAATTGACCTCTCGCCAGGACTTTGAGTGACGGCTTAAGTGACCAATCAGAACACAGCATTCTTGACACACCTTCGTTTCCAAGCCGCTGTTTTACCCGAAAACCAACACGTTGCCAGGTAAATCTTAGTGTTTGTCGAAATTTTGCAAGGGGGCCGAGCTTGCGATAAATTTTTTTATTCCGAGTGTTTGCATAAAGAGTGTGCTGCATAATTCAACACCTCAGATGAGAACGATTCTTGCGAAGTCTAGTCTTCATTTCACTAAACTTCGCAGACATTGGTGAACATGTTCATCTGCGTAGCACGCGATAGCTGCGCTGTGATTTTACCCCAGTTGTGGTCACACGCTAGAGTGCTTTGAGCCCAGAACCAAAGTAGTAAACACCATGATCTAAAATAGATTTTGGTGTTAAAATACATGTCAACAAGTTTGACCCCATGATTTAAAAGTACATAACTACAAATTTTGGGCAACTTAAAATGGACCTATCCGTGGTTATTACTTAATCAATATTTATTCTGACACTTAATTTCTAATGTTACTTTGTGTAGGTTGTTTATGTTAATGTTTCCATTAGATGGAACCCTATAAGTCATTAAATAGTAATAATAAATGACTCTATTAGGCGAGTCCACTTGTATGAAGTCCCAGTCTACTAATGAGCTACAGCACTTGCAAAGAAAACATTTTCTTTTATAACTTACGAAAAAAATCCTAAAACAATGCCGTTGATGTTCCTACAAAAAAAATTATTGAAAAGCAAATATTAAGTAGGATGAAGTAGGATGAGCAATGGAAATGAATCTTTAACTAGTTACCGATTAAAAAGAAGTGACTGCAATAATTTAACTAGTTACAGATTAAAAAGAAGTGACTGCAATAATTTAACTAGTTACCGATTAAAAAGAAGTGACTGCAATAATTTAACTAGTTACCGATTAAAAAGAAGTGACTGCAATAATTTAACTAGTTACCGATTAAAAAGAAGTGACTGCAATAATTTAACTAGTTACCGATTAAAAAGAAGTGACTGCAATAATTTGAGTAGCACAGAATCAAAGCAAATTTAAGTCTAAAATAGGCTGGGAACAAAGTGTTAACCAGCAACCACTAGTGAGTCTTGGTTACCGTGGCAATTCAAACAGTTCATCTTATTGGCTCCAACAGATTCTGCGTTTGCGGATTTGATATCAGCGACTACCAATAATTGAAAATACGTCACATGAGAGCCAGCTAGACTTAGAAAAGGTGACCACATGGGTAATCAACATTGATTGAAGCACAAGGATTTCATCAACACCTCACCAGGTAGGTTACTTCACCAACACCTCACCAGGTAGGTTACTTCACCAACACCTCCCCAGGTAGGCTACTACAGCAGCTACCACCAAGTCTGTTATTACACTGAAAAACTTGGTTAAAGAAAGAATTTTGCTTGGTAATGTTATATGATGACTGAACGATTACAATACCAGACTTCTTTAACATCAACAATACCAGGTTCAGTCATGGTTGTTAGAAGCTATAGTATTTATGGGATTCATTTCAGGAGACCCCAACAATTGGCAACAAAGCTGGCACGTTGGTGGCATACTGCAAGAGGAGGCTGACAAAATAAATGACACTTTAACAGGTAAATGCTTATTTTTCAATGAATATTGACAATTTTTTGAGTAATTAGAATTAACAAAGTACGCACATTCATGTCTTCTGCTGTGTATGCTTTTCAACACTAACTTTGATTTGAAGAGCAAATCATGATTTAGATAAAAATATGCTTAAATTCCTTAAGTTGCAATATTTTCAACTTTTGAAACACTGCAGCTTTTGAAAAACAGAATGAGTAATTTAGTTATAAATGTTTGTTAGAAGTTGAAGTAGCTTTACTGTAGGAAGGGTGTACTATGACAACAAAAAAGTCACTCATGGCTACCATGTTGTTCAATGATTTTTCACTTTCAAATATGTTCTGGAGAAAGTTAAACTTGGAGTGGGACTCAAGTTTGCCAGCTTCTGCAGCATGGACAACTACTAATCCTGCTAAAAAGGATTAATCGTTATATGATAAAAATGCAAAAACTGAGCTATGTTAAACATGAACATATTGAATAATATACTATACAAACCATATTGAGAGGAGGAAACAGTCGATAACACTGATACTTCGGTTGATGAGATACTGCTCAGGAGCAATGTAATATTTAGTTCAGGTATGAATCAGAATTATTAGTCTTCATACATGACATACGTTGTTGGTCAAATCACGTGACCAAAAGTTAAGTCTGAAAAGATCACTGCCCCCACCAGGGTTCAAGCCTGGTGTTTTACCAGTGAGCACATATGGTAAAATATCACCTGTTACGGAAATAAAGAATTCCTAAAATTAAGAACTTTTTCATTTTAAAGGCTTCCAACATTTTTGTGAATTCTCAAAATTTTTCAAAACATTTTGCGTTGATATCTGTGATACAAAACGTGGATATGGCGATGCATCATTCCATTACTACCACATTCGCCCTAATAAACATAAGGGTGCTTAAAAAAAATTATTTCAGGGGGCACTTACTGTAACCTAAGGGGATTTCCGAAACGAGTGAAATCGGAAGCTAGGAATCATCAAATTTACCCTGCGACGTATCTGTAACCTGTCGCAAACTTTCAAAAAAACTGTGGTGCATTGCAATCAAACTTCATGATAAATTACGATCACTTTAAAGAAAATTGTGCTAAAACCCCAGGGCGAAAGCTCACTGACTGATGAGTCACTGCCTTGCGATCGTCGACACGGTAACTTGAATAAAAATAAAATTTTGATTTTATCAACAAATTACCTGAAATACTCCTTAAGTTTTCCAAATAGTGTCCCTGAGATTTTCAAGTTCCTGTGGAGTCGGTATTGAGCAGGTATTAAGTCCAAATCTGCACAACATTGTACCCCGCAAGAAGAGAAAAATCTCTGGATGAACACAAATGTAGTTGTAATGGGACAGTTGTTTTGACGTTCGTCTAAGTGTGAGTGAGTGAGCAAGCGCATGCATGACACCAGTGTTCATTTGCCGGAGTAAACTCAATGTAACGATCGAGGTGTGTATTGTGACTAAAGAAATTAAATCACAAGCAGTAAAGCAGAACATGTTTTATTTTGCACTTGCTGGTATCATTTACTATCTATTACCATTTTAAAAAAATGTTAGAGAATTGTCTCGGTAAGGCCAGTATAATGTCAATGAGTCGCTAGGTGACTGGATGCGTGATAGTCTGACAGTTATTTTCCGGGAAATTCGTGAGTAAGGACACTGATGCTTTCACTTTCAGTGGCCACTTTATCTGATATTTGATTTAAAAACACCACTTATGATTAATTTAATAATTCCTCCTAAAAATAACGCAGAAATATTAGAAATTTTCGGAAATTAGTGCCAATATATTTCTTGCCCAATTGGTTTCAACTTGTTCTTAGAAAAGTGATTTTTTGAGGTTACAAAGAATAGAAAGTTTGTTGTCCATGATCAGTACCTAAAATGACATCAACTTATAGAGCTTCATCACAAACAATAACAAAGTGCCAGCTCTTTTGAAACTATCTTCAGTTTGACTAAGCAACCAGTTGAGACCAATTTCTGTAATGTAAGCTGGGTTTTCTGCAGCTTTAAATCATGCGAGTAACAAGAAAAGCTATATAAAAACTCAGAACTTCTGTTAAATAGAGCAAGATATACCACCAATTAAATATCTCTCTGCATACTTCCAGCAAGTTGGTTGACATGCTTCAGATACATTTGACTTTTCAGTTTTGGAAACACTGTTCACCAAAGTGTGATGTCCAAGCCCAAAGAGTAATATCCAAGTCCAAATGTCCAAGTCCCTGATTTCCTTCAATCAGTCCATCTGGCTTCCTTGACATGTTATTTTGTCCATAGTTTCAACTCATACTGTGTTCTCATTTTACGTAATTTCTTCATAATGTTATTCTCGTAAGTTTTCCAGGATACCATTTTCATTTTTCAAGATGTTTTCTTTAAAAAATAGACTAAAAATATCAATATCATAACTAAATGATTTTAGTCAACCATAACTGAATTATTGAACTCCTAATACAACTCGCAACATGAGCCAGTTTTTGCTTGATAAGTTCTACTTGATTTTCCACCAGTTTTCCCTGACTTTTTTCATTTCCATGCATGTAAACTATTTTGAAATTTTCACTTGTTCCAAGATGGAACCAAGCAGTATTCAGTACCTGTCATTAGCATATTAAAGTGACAACATAATATAGCGCACTGTCTCAACTTCTCGGCAAAATAATTAAGATTGTACAAAGCCGCCACTGTTAGACGCAACAATGTACATCATTACACTAATGAAGAGGAAATCTGCAATTAGTACATACAATGCCTTAATTAGTGAATAACAAAAGAAACACACAATAAGAGACTGCTTTTGTGATGAAGGGATTTTGTTGTCAATACACAACATGATTTTAGTAGCATAACAAAATGTCAATACACTGTTGAATAGTAACATCATGCTACAGGTATTCAAAGCAAGTTTAGGCTAAGTCACAAATTAAAGTAAAAGAGAGGCAAAAATAAACAACAACAAAGAAAAATAAGTCACAGATGTAAAAACTAGTCAAACTGCAACAAAAGACAACAGGAGCTGCAACTTGTAAGTCAAACAAAACTTGTGCAGTTCTGAAAGATATTCAGCAATGTTTCGACCTCTTAAAATACAAACAATCATAAATACAAAATGAAAAGTAAGAAAATGCCACCAATTAAGGTTGAAGTTAAAACCATTTCAAATGTTTGACATAAAACAGCAGTTTTATAACGATACAATAAAAAATGCTCTTGTCAAATTTGACAAAGATCCTGCAAAGTGTTTAGGAGATATAGCTATGGATGCACACCATGCCACAAGGAGGAGCCACAGTAGCCAGTGACATCCCAGAGTGATCATCAGCCGTCCTCTCCCCAATAAAAATACATATAGTAGTATTCATAACTATCTTTAGAATGGTTACTAGCTGGTTAGAGAGGTGGACAAATTCTAGAAAAACAGTAAAAATGCCCACTAGGTGACACAAAATACAGTCCAAATGTCTACTAGGTGACAAAATAAAACAAATCCAACAAAAAATAAGAAGGTGGCATCAACTTCGTAACAGATACCATTATGCCAAATTTCATGAAATCCATTCAGGAGACCTGTATAGAGGCAAATGTAAAAAACAACGATTGCCCAACTACGGCACACAGTCTCCGAAAATACTCTCATGTTGTCCCATTTCCGAAAGGAAAATCCACAAAATATTCTGCAAAACTTCATGGGCCTCCAGGATTTTTTGGAGATACAACAGTGAAGGCCAGATGTTGGACGAACGGACAGGTATGACGACATAAAAATGAAAGATGGTCCTACACACCCTTTAAATAAAAATATAAAAACGTGCAAGAACATTCATCATTGCTGTAATAACGTATCGGTGAACGAATCTCAACAGAAGAAATTAAAATCATCACTAGCTGGAACCCAGCGTGTTTTGCACGTTACTAGCGAGTGTAAGGGAATCAGCTTTAGCCGGGTTTACGCTACACGTGGGAAGTTACCCTGGTGATGCATGCTTGAGTTAGGAAACAAAAATATCATCTAAAAGCTGTGCTGTTTTCAATGCTTTGAAGTGTCATACATCAGTTTATATAGTTATTTCACCACACACAAATGTGATGGTGGTAATACCACGAAGTATGTATAAACAATGTATCTTTATTACCATACCTCAAATTCAAATATACAGATCAGTTGTGAATGTATGTTTCACATGTTTAGCAGTAGTGAACAACGTCCTCAATCAAAATTAGCTTGGTGCTGTTCCCATCACAGTAGAGCAAAGAGTCGGATTGTTGTGCGAACATAATGAGGCAAAGAGAAGCGCAGTGGCCTTGGAATGTAGAATACAGCAGCTTGTGCGGAACACATGTCTCACACTGTGTTGTCTTCCAGCAAATGGAGTCTAGCCACACACCTCTTTCAATGCATCCAGTACCTGAACCTGTATTGCATGCAGATATTCAAATGATGTTCGATTGGGTTCATGGAGTATTAGTGTTGGCAGGCAATAAAGTTTAAAGATCTCCGCTTGATAAAATTCTTTGCTCCCTCTTTTTCATTTATGAAGATGAAGATTTCAACCAATAATCGAGATTTTTAAATAATTATTTACAAAAAGGCATTTCCAGTCTTGGGTTGTTTATTCGTAGTAACCGGTACCTGTGAAAGAGAAAAGAAAAACAATGATCAAATATACTTGGGAGCCATTTTGATACATCAGTGTTCTCCACAACCAGTTTTAACATGTCGCTTCAACAGGGTAGAGTTCAGTAATGCTAGGACCTCGCAAAAAATCTAGCCAAAATTACGTGTTCTCATTTGAAATACATGGCAACATCTTCCGTAGTCTTGCTTTTCAACGAAGTCCTATTGTTACTAGCATTACTCTGGGCAGGTTTGCCAGTGTTTCAATCAAGTTTAAGTAACCTGCAAAATACAGGCCTTTTTGCCCATAACAAAGAATGCTTGCCACGTTGAATCCAGTTAGGTCTTTCGAAAAGGTTTGGATTTTCTCTATCATTTTGCATAACACACACAATAACAGGAAATTGTCACACATGAACGCGATTCTATACGTGATCAAACTTATATAACTTGAAAATTTTCAACCATTAAGAGAAAGTGCCCAGCGGGATTATGTCAATCTGTACCAGTCCAAAGTGGCAAAAGGTTGACCCAGATAAACATTAACACCTGACCATGCGCCCATGAATGCACCGCACATGGGTTATTTAATTGTATCATAAAAATGGCCACTACATGGTGCAAAAACATACAATCCATCCAAAAATGGGAGCTTGCCATATTTCATAAAAATCTGTCAAGGAGCTTCAGAGAAACAAAGGAAAACAGAATAAAATGAGATTGCCACATGTGGGCACAGTGTCCGTTGGAACCGCCTGAAAGTCGTCGTCTGTTGTTATCTTCATACAAATACACTTACTAAATTTAATAAAGATCCTGCAGCGGGTTAAGGATCTACAGCTATGAGCGTAAAACAAAAAAATACCACTAGGTGGCGCCACATTAGTCAGTCGCCATTATCAAACGTCCTCTTCACACTGAAAACATGTATGCCAATTTTCAAAACCATCCATGGAGGGGCGGATGTCAAAAACAAGATTTGAAAACAGCAACAATGGCCACTAGATGGCACAAAATACCTCGATTCCATCCAAAAACAGCGTCATCTCACCAATAGAAGATACAGACTGGTGAGCATAAAAAACTACAATTGCCACTAGGGAGCACATCAGTAGTCAGATCCGTCCGAAAGTCGTCGTCGTCTGATATCAAAATCATATTTACGAGATACAGCCATAGGTGCAAAAAAACTGTCACCAGGAGGCGCCACATTAGTTGAAGTCGGCCTTCATGCAGCGTACTAATCTGGACACCCTGGCAAGGAGCCCAATGTATCATTTGGACGCCCTGTCAATCAGAATTTCTCCTTTGGACACCCACATTGTAAGTTTACTAAGACACCCCAGTTAATAAAAGAGGGAAGTTGGGGCCTTTCAACCCAGAAATAAATATACAATGTATATGTATGCAAAATGTTACAATGTTCAAACCATTTTCAAAGTATTTAGTGGACCTGTCAATCATAAGCATGTGTTTGGTTGCCAGAGTGTCTCTGCCATAGACATCTTAGCATCATCTGTGTATTTTTCTTGTGTTGGCAACTGCAGCTTTGATGACTCAATATAAAGCTAGTTAAGATGATATCATAAACTTTACAACAGCAATTAGCACTCATCGTTCAACCAAAATCTGTACTATCTGTAATACCTGTTTGGTTAGCTATTAGGCTGTTTTTGTAAATTTAGACATAAAAGTCTTGATCCACACAGTTTTTTAGTAAAAAGATGACTACAAGAGAGTTGTTTTTGTAAACTTACATGTAAAAGCCTCTTTCAACGCATTTTTTGTGGGAGAGGGGGTTACTGGTGAATGGTGGTGGTTGAGTGGGGGTAATGCGTCTTTAGAATCATAGACGCCCTGGAATGTTGGGAACCCCATTTTGGACACCCTATTTTGGAAATCCTGGATAAAGCCCTGAGACGAAGTCGTCGGAAAATCATGGTTACTAATAAAAACAAATATGGTTTTGAATAGACTTGACATGTTTCAGTGTCATTTATTCAAACATCATCAGAAGAGAAGATATAGTGACCACCTACCTTTCTTATCAATATATGCTGCTACTTGCTATCACGGAGAAAATCATCGTCAGCCCTCCACTTCATACTAAGAACATACATGGCAATTTTCACAATCATCCTTTGAGCAGCTTGGTTGATAGAGGGGTGAACGCAAAAACAGACTAAAAAACAGTAAAAATGGCCACTAGATGGCGCAAACTACGTTGAATCCATTCGGAATTGGGAGGATAGCGTCATCTCACTAATATGTGCCTATATACCAAATTTTATGAAAATTGTTCAGGACTTTTGAAGATACAGAGGTAAATGTAAAAAACTAAAATTGCCACTAGGGGGCACACCGTTAGTCAGATCCGTCCGAACCTTCGCTCATGCCATCCCATCCACGGAAGTAACAAATGTGCAAAATTCCATGAACATACGTCAAGGCGTTTTGGAGATAGAGCAGCGGACGCCGGACGGAGATGACGGCATAATGCGTCCACATGTAAAAATGTGGATTCATAAAATTTGGTGATTGTCAACAGTTTATGGCCATAATATTCCACGCAGGACTGATTCCACATCAGGACTTAATGCCAAAATGAATGATTAAAACGGGAAATGCAAAACTTTTGAACAGTTGACTCTGTGGGCTAGTAGTTGTAAGCCTACGCCGGAGACAAAAGGAAAATCCTGGCGTGACTGCATGGGCCTCCGTTCGATTTTTACAAAACATGGACGAAAAGTGGATTTACATGACATTGTATCTTTGGCACTGCACTAAAGACTAGAATAAAGGTTAAGATCTTGGCCACTTACCTTTAATATAAAAGTACATTTAATTGGAAAGAATAAGCGAGGAACTCTCACCTCGTCATCATGGATTCTTAGTAGGTCTCTCCATGAAGCACACGGCTGCAACATACAGATTACGCCAACGCGGCGGCGAATGTTTGCGCATAAAATACTGAGGCCGCCCCTTAGCTTTACTCAAATTTCAGAATATTATTCAAAGTTGACATAGTTTCTTTGAATTCTCTCACCGCCGAATATTGAGTGCGCGGCCTAGTAGGCATAAATAGTAAACGCGGGCCGTGGTCGAATACCTCTGAATTGTGTTTGTCTTAGAAAGTAGCACGGACGCCACATCGACTGAGACCACGATCTCATTAAGACAAAAAACACGCCAGGGATTTGCGGCCACAGAACCCGGCACTTTTCTGTTGCGGGAACAATTGGGAAAGAGGCGTCAGGCGGGGGCGGGTGTCCTCATGGCCGCTCTCAACTTGTTTCTGTCCGATGGAGTCTAACGGCAGTTGCACACTGACAACATCCAGGCCCGAAATTAGCATTTTAATATGCAGATAGAAGTCGGGAAACAGATGCGTGACTCTTTTACAAACAAATGTGCGACTCTTTTACAAACGAATGTGTGACACTCATGTGAACAGTTGCGCAAGGCCTTTTCACAGACTTGAAGCCTCGGTGCTTATAAAGGCCAAAGGGCACCTTTAACAAATAACTTGCTAGACTTACAAATCCTTCTAGTTAGTTTTAATATACAATTCCATTTTTCACTGATTTGCAACATCGGTACTTATAAAGGTCAAACAGCATCCTCAGTCAAATAACTTGCTAGACTTACAAATCATTTTAATTAGCTTATACAATTCCATTTAGTTAATGAACACTTTAAGGTAATTGTCAACCTTCACTATTTTTTCCAAAAATTCAATATTTAGATATTGTACACAGTTAAATCCATATTTTCAAAATTTGTTACTAATAAGATAGTGTGAATACTGTCTTGATGCACAAAGTACATGACAAAATAATAAGACACTATCTTAATTGATTTCTAAGGTCTTGAAAAATGACAAATCACACTTTTCAAGGTCATTTTCAGTAGATGAACAGAGATCCCTGTCCGTTTCACTTAGATCCTAACTGAAGAGAAGCGTACAAGGTGAGATGAAGAACGAAATAAGAGGAAATTCTGGGGGGAGGAGCCTATCGTAATTTTCATCCACATGTTAATTAATGAACTTTCCTTGTAGTATTGGGGTGAAAACATAATGTTGACTATATGTCATAAATCATTCACCAAAATCGTGTTTTGAATAATGACAAAGTCATCGAATTTTCTATGCATGTAAACGCCTTTGAGAAATCTTATTGACTGCTGGCTATGCACACTGTATTCGCCCTAATAAGCGCCCATGCCCCTATAAGCACTCCACACGTCTTCAGAATTTGCTGAAATAAGTTCTCAGCCCATGAGCGTGTACGTGCAAAAATAACTGAACATATTTGCCCTAATAAGCACCCAGCCGACAGGGCGCTTAGAAAAATTCGCTTCAGGAACGCAGGCACTTATTATAGCACGAAGTGGAAGGAACCCGGTCTCCAAAACAGGTGAAATCGCAAGCTATAATTCATCAAATTTACGCTCTGTGATGCATCTGTAACCTATAATAAAAGTCCTACAAAATTGAGGTGCACTGATATCAAACTTTGTTACTAAATTATGAGCATTTTCAGAAAATACCAGTGCGAAAACTCGCCGACTGATGCGTCGCTGCCTTGCGATCGCTAAAAGGTCAACTTGAATTCTTGGTAAAAATATAGTTTCAACTCAACAAATTACCTGAAGTCCACCATAAGTTTTCAAAATAGCGTCCCTAAGATTTTTAAGGTCCTGTGGAGTCGTGCACATTAAGTCCAAATATGCAGTAGATCGTACCCCACAACACGAGAAAAATCTCTGGACAAACACACATTGTTGTCATGTAACGTTTGTTTTGAAGTTCGTCTACGTATTGTGTAAGTGAGCGCGTGTGTGTCAGCAGGGTTCATTTGCCTGAGTAAACACGATGTAAGGTAGAGCTAGGTGTGCAATTAAACAAGTTAACTCAAGCAGTAAAGCGGAACATGTTTTATTTAGCACTTGTTGATCTCAAATGCTAAAAAACGTCCGAGAATTGTCTCCGTAAAGCCGATATTGAGTCGCCGAGTGCCTGGATGCGTAATAGTTGAACAGTTATTTTAAGGGAGATATGGGGGGTGTAAGAGTGCAGAAGTGTTCACTATCAGTGGGTCATTTTGACTTTAAAAACACCAATTATGATTAATTTAATAATTTCTCTCAAAAATAACACAAATGTTGTTACGGTATTAAAAACTGTCGGAAATAAGTGCCAGTATTTATTTCTTGCCGTAGCTATTTACTCGTTTAATGAATAGAAAGTTCCCAAAGACTTAATTATTTTCAATGACAGGTACTTGTATGTAGCGCGCGCTTTCTGGCCACGTGCTTTTAACAAAGGCCAAGTTTTTATTAGTCTTCAATTCGCAGTTTTCACGAATACGAAGAAATTTGGATTCCTGTTGAGGGAGAATACCTGAAAGCGAAAGATACAATCCAATCCCTTTGACAAGTACACTGCCTCTCTTCTGAAAGGCCATATCATAATAGGACAAGCCCTTGCAAGATCAGTGAAACTTTTGCATTCTTTTTGAAGCACGGCGGAAGTTTGAAGTGTATAGTCACGGATAAATAGCGCCATAGATCTAATTCACGCCGACAGGAGGCGCGTTCCAAAACGAGGCGCGCTACAATAGCTCTGTTGGCTTATCGGCATACTGGTTGTATTCCGCGTTGCTCGAATGGCTAGAAAAAATACGGAACTCAGCTGTCTGTTTTACAATATCTAAGGACATTAAGATTCGGAAGTGTTGGGTCGTTGTTATACATAGCGACGAAGGAAAATATGTCCGTGTAAAATTTATAAATATTTTCGAAAAGTTAGATCATATTTTAACTGTTGCATACCAGTTGGCGAGCATCATAGCAACGACCAGCCAGACTGTGTTTTCATGATTGCGGGTTGAAATATGATGCATTTTTCTATCCAAAAAGGTCAGGGCCATCAATTCCTCGATTTTGGGTCTGAACATTGGCCCTATTCCCCTCTTAAAAACATTGAAAAATCCCCCGAAATTCCCCCCACGAGACCCTAAAAATTCCCCTAGTGATTGAAAAGTTCTCTCCCGCAACGTACAAATCACCTGTAACCACATAGGTGACAATTTGAAAGAGTACAAAATGCTACTTGAGACAGAGCCTATGAGAGCTTGCAACAGGGCGGGGTGCTATTGATGATGATCGGGGGGTATGTTTTTCCCCTCACTCAGCGAAAAAATCCCCCTCTCAGTCAGAAGGCACCGGCACCTTTCCCCTCGGATGAACGAGGCCCCTAAAGAAACATGATAACTATGCTTGCTCTGTCCAGTTAACTGAAATTGAGCTCTAAAACAAGTTATGCTTTGGACGAACGAATTAGGTGTTTTAATTTTAAAATTCAACTTGCCCCGATTGATGATTTGAAACCAAACACATGAAATAGACTGGAGGTAAGAATTATTAAAACCAAAAAAGCAGAACTGATGGTCAAATAATTACTTGTAAATGTGTGCAAGGGAGTGAATGAGAACCTGGATATAATGCAAAAGCAATTTCTGGGGCTGAGTTCATTTTTAATTTATCAAAATTTAAAAAATGGTCAAATAATTTTGATTTTCAATCATGAGCCTGGTTTTTTATTTTAATAAAAATACATTTAATAACATCAGTTATTCTTTCAGATCTATGAAAAATCAACTGTTAGTCCCTAACTCACCAGGATCTAGGCTATGCTTGATTTTAATATTCGATTTTGATCAGCAAATTAAAACAGATGTGACTACTAATTGCACACGACAGCAAAATGCGATGAGCCACCACTGTCGAATATATCGTCAACTCGTCAGCAATACAAGCAGTTAGTTACTGAACTCAATATTTCCTCACGCTTCACGCTCTTACTGTTTCATTTTGCTTGCGGCAGCCAAGGGGGGGGGGGCTTGGGCCCCTGCCCCCTCCCCCCTAAATCCGCCTATGGAATTGTCCGTTTGCACCATAAGACATTTAAGTTGGGCCTACCTTCTGATGAACTTGGCATTTTTTTGTAGTGTTTCATTCCATAAAGGTAGCTTTCATTTAATTTTGAAGGTAGCATGATCACTAAGGCGGGGTATGGTTACAAAAGATTACAAATCTGGTGTGGTAGTTGCAACTCAAATTCTATATTAAAGCTTCATAAATCTAAATATCATGTTTGCACAACTTCAAAATGAGCTCTCTCTAACTCTACAGACATAGTGTATACTAGAGGTACACGTTAAAAAGTAATTAAACAGTTTATTTTTAGTGACAACAGCTCGACCAAGGCTTTGAGTTCCGGCAGTAATCCAGTGCCCCTCCCTGTGCCGATCGAATCTCTGAATTTTGACTGGGAGAAAAGTTCAGTTGAACGCCAGCCTACGGGTTTATGAATAACAAAAATGTACCTCTCATACATAACAAAATAATGTCCATTAGGTTGAAATAAATAAAAAAAACATAAAAATGTCCTTGAAAACAACAACTTCAGGGGACTACCACTAGGGTGCTGAGATCCAGCAATTGGTGAGACCGTGAAAGGCAGCCAGACGTAGCCAACTCGGGAGTCAAAATCTGAGATAGCCCTGCACCATAGCCACCAAGATGAAAAGTGCGTATCTTGGAACTAATATATATGTGTTTATTATAGCCTTCGAGTTATCAAGCAACAACGTTAAGTTCAGCTGCTCGTGTGGCCGTACAGTTTGGTCCATAGTTTACGCCTTTGAACATCATTTTTTGGCTTAGGACATGCCAAAAAATGACAGGATATTATTCTGGAGCAGCATAACGGCTGTCAGTGCTACACACGCCATATCAACTCCATTTCACCATTCTTAGCGGACAATTTCTTGAGCTATAATCTAAAGTAAGTTTTACTCGACTACGTGTGGTTTGTCGGGTAAAATGGCAGCTTGGAAACGCAGATGAAGGTGTGCCAAGAATGCTGCGTTCTGATTGGTCAATTAAGCCGTCCGTCATAATCCTGGTGATAGGTCAATTTAGCCGTGACTATACACTTCAAACTTTCGCCGTACTCCAGAAAGAAAGCACAAGTTTTGCTGATCTCGTAAGGAATGTGTCCCACTATGGTCTGGCCTTTCAAAAAAGACACGGCTTACTTTTCAACCAGAATTTCCAACCGATTTCCAATTCTTCTCCCTCAACAGGATTCCAAATATCTTTGTACACGTCAAAACCTGGTAGTCAAAGTGTGCAATTCAAGTGACGGCTGTTTCACACATAAAAAAACATGGTGTTAAAAGCATGTGGCCAGGAAGTGCCTGCTTCATACCTGCCATCGCAGACATTAGTCTTCGGGACTTATCCGTGAAACAACGGCTAGCAAAGCATCAGCAAGAAATTTACTGGCACTAATTTCCGAAAGTTTCTAATACTTCTAAGTTATCTTTAGGAGGAATTATTTAATTAATCATAATTGGTGTTTTTTTAAGTCAAATATCAGATAAAATGACCCACTGAAAGTAAACACATCGGCACCCTTACACCCGAATCTCCCGAAAAAGCAACTGTCAGACTGTCACGTATCCAGTCACCCAGTGACTCAATGATATTATATTGATCTTAGCGAGACAATTCTCGAACGTTTTTAAAATGGTAGTAGATAGTAAATGATACCAGCAAGTGCAAAATAAAACATGTCTTGCTTTACTGCTTATGGTTTAATTCCTTTTGATACAATGCACACCTCGATTGTTACATTGGGTTTACTCCGGCAAATGAACACTGATAACCTGCACGAACTCCATCAATGACAGACACCCAGACGAATTTCAAAACACACGTCACGTGACAACAACATTGTGTGTTCGTCCAGAGATTTTTCTCATCTTGCGGGATACGATTTAGCGCAGATTTGGACTTAACATGCAGTTAATTCCGACTCCAAAGAAACTTAAAAATCTTAGGGACGCTATTTGGAAAACTTAAGGAGGATTTCAGGTAATTTGTTGATCGAATCAAAACTGTATTTATATTCAAGTTGCCATATCGACCACCGCGAAGCAGTGACACATCAGTCGGCAAGCTTCCCCCTGGGATTTAAGCACTATTTTCAGTAAAATGACCGTAATTTAACAATAAAGTCTGATAGCAATGCATCACAGGTTTTTAGAAAGTTTGCCATAGGTTACAGATTCATCACAGATGGTAAATTTGATGATTCCTAGTTTCCAATTTCACCTGTTTCGGAGATCAGGTTTCAACTACTTTAGATTACAATAAGTGTCCTCCTTGAAATGAATTTTACTAAGCGCCCGGGTGCGTATTAGGGCAATATGTCACATTAATTGCCAAATGGTGAGTTTTCACAGACAATTCCAGAATGTATTTGATTCTATCATGCCACGTACAATATGAAGGAAATCGCTGATATGCAAATGTTTGCTTAGCAAAAATATGTCTGTTGGTCCATGAATATGAAAGTTTGCTGGTCACTTTGTGTAAGCCTTAAAGATTATCTGCAAGCAGTTACATCTGTTCAGCATAATAAACAATTATCTTGACAATCACCAATCGAGTGAATTGTGCTGACAAATAGGGCTGTAAATAGCAAATTGTAGAAAAACGGGGCTGTAAATAGCAAATTGTAGAAAAACGGGGCTGTAAATAGGAAAAATCCAATCAATCAATCAAAAAATGTTACATCAATCATGTAAACAAAGAGATATTGCAAACACGAAAATCAGACTTACAAGTCAAAATTTGAGACCTACAGGTTAATACTTAATGTGCAGACAATGGATAAATGCTAATAAATCATAGCTTAAATATTCCAAAATGCATCAGGACATTTCCTTCAGGGGGTGCTATTGTCCTAAGGATGTTTTACGCGCCACCCGAGAACAACTGTGGTCGACCCATAATGTCGTTTGCAAATGTGAATGCTCAAGTGCAGTATTGCGCTGCAATAAATTCCAACAGTTCTCGATGGAAATAACCTCTTATTTTTTAGCTTTCCAAATCCAGTTGTTTTTTGCATTCATGCTATTGCTAAATCCTATGTCAAAATGCATGTACTCTATGCCTCAATGCTGTGACGTTTTTTAACTAAGCTGTAGACGGATTGCCTAGCAACAAGCACAATCAAAAAGCACTCAAGTTAAACAATCTGTAATGTAGCAAAAGAAATGGATTTGCAGTTGACAAAGCAACTCTATAGAGGGTTTCGGTTAACTTTTTGCTGGGACGTGAAAATATAGCACGAAAAAAATATATTGCAAAGTAACTCATAGCACGAAGTCTTAATATTGACCAAATATTTGACAAAGTCTGTCATCTGGATTGAATTCTGAAAAGTTCCTAAAATGAATGAAATACATCAGACTGACCCGATTGTCATCTTCGTCATGTTTTTTGATGGAAGCAAAAAAACTACCAGGCGACAGACATGAGAGATGAGCCATCCCGATGTATCCACCACAGTAAAAACCAGGTGGCGCTGTGTCCGTGTGCGACAGGTTTTTAATATGGCATGACACATCTCAAAGTATTTAATCTATGAATATACATGCAAACTATACTGTATGCAGTTTGTGTTGCCATGTCTATAGCAATACTTGCAAACTATTAAGTGTATGCAGTTTGCATTGCCATGTCTCTAGCAATACTTTCAAACTATAGTGTATATGCAGTTTGTGTTGCCATGTCTATAGCAATACTTTCAAACTATAGTGTATGCAGTTTGTGTTGCCATGTCTATAGCAATACTTGCAAACTATAGTGAGGATAATTATGAGACATCTTGCAACTTCAAAATGAAAACAAAACAACAAAAAATTTGGCTATAACATCAGCAGAAACACAATAACAGATCCTAGAATTATAACCATACCCGAGGGTGTTCGTCTCAGACTTGATGACCGCTTCGGCTTCTTCACAACTTCCGTTTTGAAGACAGTCTTCTTGACTTTAACCATCTGTGGTTCAGTCACAGTCTTTTTCACTTTCTTTTGAACCACTTTGGGTTCTACCTGTTTGACATAGTTTGCTGGCACATAGCCCTCCAGCCTGTTAGATTTCCGAACCTTCCACCAATCACTGTTGGTCTCATCCAGAAGGATCATTACCTGGAAAATCCAAGCAAATGATAAATAAAACAAAACTTTCCACGGACTGGTACAACACCAGTACTTAGCTGAACTTTGGCATTAACCCTGAGAAGTAGGTAACTATCATCACTGTCTGCTATGTGTATTACTATCATTATCAATATCACCATGTCTAATACACTGATCACCATGTCTAATACACTGATCACCATGTCTAATACACTGATCACCATGTCTAATACCTGATACTATAAAAGACATAGTCTACCTAATCATACATGTGTCAATCAAATATTTAGATTGTTATCTGTTGTACTTTATCAATTTCATTTCCAACCTTCTGCCTGGCAACAGAAGGGAGACAATCTTCCTTCTGCACATAAAACAAGGACGTCTTTATATTAACGTTTTGTAATGAATATAATTGTTTTCTTACAAACTGCAGCTCATTTATCATTTCCTGTATTTCTGTTCTCTCAGATACAGCATAGCTCTGTTCTTACAGATATAGTTTATTTCTCACAACACGTTTACAATTCAAGAGAACACATTTGATACATGGATTAGATATGCGTACAAAGAAATTTGGAATCCTGTTGAAGGAGAAGATATGGAATTTGTACAGAATAGATTCAATGCCGTTGACATGTACACTGGTGTGTTCTAAAAGGCCAGACCATAATGGGACACGTTCCCCACGAGGTCAGCAAAATTTGCGTTCCTTCTAGAGCACGGCAGAAGTTTGAAGTGTATAGTAACGGCTAAATACCGACATATAGCGGCGAGGCTGGTAAACGTGGGCAGTGCTTATAGGGGCATGGGCAGTTATTAGGGCAAATGCGGTATGTTAGTCTTAGTTTTCCAGCTAGGTTGTATTACATAACACAATATTAAAAGTTATAATAATTTGTTATGTAGTCTTGAGGAAAAAGAGGGGATGCTTGCAAATAAAAATAATCAAATACTGAAATATTTCAGGACTCTCTATTTTTGTAACAAGAGCAATGCAAGGCGCTGAAATGCACCCAGCACTGCACTGCTAACTATATGCTTCTAGAGTTGTCCATGAAGAAGCGGATACCAAAAATAATGAAAGGGTCACAAGGGGTACAGATTATGTTGAATTCATCAGAAAATCGAAACTTGTCGTCTCCTTAATAAAAGCCTATGTGTCAACTTCCATGAAAAACCATCAAGGAACTTTGTAAATATGGAGACTTCCACAAAAAGTTAAATTGCCAAAGGGTTGCACGGCAGTAGTTGGCCAGTCCAAATATCAACATTAGTTGCACCCATCTCAATAAGAACACATCTAAGAAATTTCATGATCCTCCGAGCAGTTTGGCAAATAAAGATGCGGACGCCAACGAACGGATCCAAAAGTAATAAAAAGAGCCACTAGCAGGCACAGAACCATAAAAGTACAACCTTTTCAGAGATAGCCAGGACAAATTGAATAAACAAGCTTACTATAGGCATGATTGATCTGACAACCATTTTAAGGAAGACAATTTAAAGATGGAAAACTTAATCCGCCTCAGAAAATTGCTCAATTAGAGACTTGTGTTATCATTAGTTGAAGACTGAGACTTAAAATGTGCATAACGACAATGTGAAATCTCACCAATTATGGATAACTATAATTACCATAATTACTGCATTTCATTTTTCATTAGGAATTAACATGGTTGTGAATTGCAATATTGTTCACAAAATTATCTCTGGCACCGATGATATAGAACTTGACAGCCAAACAGCATTACTTGAGTGATACCCCCATCTTTCATGGAAACAAAATATCACTTATGAGCCATATTGTGTGTTATATTGGCCAGATTATATCCTAGTTATACTCTATAAAGAGTTCTTTCATACAGTAGATCACTTATGAGCCATATTGTGTGTTATATTGGCCAGATTATATCCTAGTTATACTCTATAAAGAGTTCCTTCATACAGTAGAACACTTATGAGCCATATTGTGTGTTATATTGGCCAGATTATATCCTAGTTATACTCTATAAAGAGTTCCTTCATACAGTAGAACACTTATGAGTCATATTGTGAGTTATATTGGCCAGATTATATCCCAGTTATACTCTATAAAGAGTTCTTTCATACAGTAGATCACATATTACAGGTAAACACTAACGGAAAATTTAAAACTAATCCAACCCAATAAACTTTAACATGTTCAGCAGAATTCAAACGTGTTGCATAAATTGAACATAAATAGGTAAATGGATCCATTCTTGTTGGTTTATTTACCTATTTATCGTAAATGTTCGGGTTAACGCCCATGTTCACTTAACCGCCCATCCCCTACTTTAGGTGGATTTTCGATTAAACCGCCCACTGCTCGGTTAACCGCACCTCTGCGATTTTTTGAAGATTTCCAGTTAAGCGCCCACCTCTCAGTTAAGTGCCCATCTCCGACTTTTGAAGATTGATGATTACGCGCCCAGTGCTAAGGAAACATGCGATTACCCGTCATGGATTTACTTCAAAATGTAATACCTCGAATGCTTTGTCACTTTATTTTCTTCTCAAGCTCGCAAATTTAAGTTTAAGAACCACGCTTGCATCTATACCACCACTTTCAGGCACACTGTCTGCCGCACTGAGTTTCCGAATGCAATGCACTAGATAAAACATATATTCGAAACAATCAGGCCAGAGAAATGCCGTGACAGTGGTTTTGCCAACCCTCTCAATGAGCTTTAGGCTGGAAGCTCTCGGATTTTTAAGAATTCCCATAACTCACAAAAAGGTGTCAAATTTTGAAGAATATAATTACAGGGTTATCAAGGATGTCCGTCTTTCAAGTACAGGCGCGCGTGAGTAACGCCAGGAGCTACCTAAAATATAGCCAAAGCCACACGTTATTATTCAAAATACACGGCAATATCTCACGTAATCTCGCGAAGTATTGGTTTTTAGAGTGGTCCTAGCGTTACTGAACGGGAGGTTGGTAAAGACGCGTTGCTGGTTAGATCTCGTCACTAGTCGCACAGCTAACCAGGGGTGCCGATTACCCGAATAATTGGGGCTTTATCTACGAATTGTTTTTTACTGACGACGTGAGTGTACCAACTAATTATCCCTCAGACTCCCAAAGTCATTAGTATTTTTTAAATAAAATTTTAAGCAAATACATGTTCTTGACTCCGCTGCGGTAACTATGTTTTGATTGACAACTGCCTCGTGTTCGCTTGCGTGCTATTTTTGTTGTCATGCGTACCGTAGCATGTTTCAAGCTACGGAAAGTGAGCAGCACCAAGATATTATTAGACAGCCGCATGTAAACCATACGTTAACAAATTCATTGGATCAGGGAGTCTTGAACAAGAGCATCGAAGGCCCCAGGCTTAGCCTAGAACTTGGGACAGCTGGCACTTGGGACTAACCATAAATTTAATCTATGCTGTGACCTCTGCAACACGTGAAGCTTACATGCGTGCACTTATCACACAAGAACAATGGGTCAGCGCGTGACCACAACTCGGTTAAAATGACAGCATAGTTACCGCCTGCTACGTAGGTGAACATTTTCACCAATGTCTGCGAAGTATAGTGAAAATAAGAGTAGAATTCGCAATAATCGTTCTCATCTGAGGCGCTGAGCTATGCAGCACGCATTCTATGCAAACGTTCGGAATGATTTGACCACAGTCCACAAATTCGAAACTGTGTGTTAGAGTGTGCAGGATACGCATTTCATGACGATAAAGGTCTTTACAAAGTCACACGTTCCCAGTACGGATGGGGACTCAGATCATGAGGTAAAATTAACTGCCCAGGGCGGTTGTGTGTCGTAAATAGCACCCATGTTCGGTTAACCGCCCACCCATGATGTCTTGAAATTTCACATTTAAGCGCCCATGCCTGGTTAACCGCCCACCCCCAAATTTTTGGGTTTGCCAATTTAACCGCCCAGGGTGTTAACCCGAACGTCTACGGTATATTTTACATTTCAGATTTATTTTCTATGTTATAGATTGAACAGTATGTTACGCTTGCATACTAGTATAGCGACTGCAACAAAACTCCCATAAAGCCAATGATCTTCATGTTAGTGTTAAACAATAATTGTTCAACAATTCAAACAAGCAGTTGGAAGATTTATCTCATGCAAGAGTACTGATAGAATACTGTTACTATCAAGTCATAAGAATGATGAGGTAAACTATACTAATAAAGAAATTACCAAACCGTAGATAAGCCAACCAGAAAATTATGCGGAATAAACGCCCATGGGTGTTTATTTGGTGTTACAACTTCTGATGTCAAGTGACCAGATAGTGGGACGTTTATTTGATGTTACAACTTCTGGGGTCAAATGACCAGATAGTGGGACGTTAATTTGGTCTTATAACTTCTGGCATCAAGTGACCAGATAGTGGGACGTTTATTTGGTGTTACAACTTCTGGTGTCAAGTGACCAGATAGTGGGACGTTTATTTGGTGTTACAACTTCTGGTGTCAAGTGACCAGATAGTGGGACGTTTATTTGGTGTTTCAACTTCTGGTGTCAAGTGTCCAGATAATGGGACGTTTATTTGGTGTTACAACTTCTGGTGTCAAGTGACCAGATAGTAGGACGTTTATTTGGTGTTACAACTTCTGGTGTCAAGTGACCAAATAGTGGGACGTTTATTTGGTGTTACAACTTCTGGCGTCAAGTGACCAGATAGTGGGACATTTATTTGGTGTTACAACTTCTTGTGTCAAGTGTCCAGACAGTGGGACGTTTATTCAGAAAATTTGCTTTTAAAAGCCCACTAAGCATCAACTTTTTGACACAAATTCAGTTTTGTTTTGTGAAGCATTTATCATTTATAAAAACGAATAAGGTGTTGGTGAACTATGCACTTATTAACATAAAATTAAAAAAAAACACTGTCAGCTTTAAGTAAAGAATGTCAAAGACAGCAAAAGTATGACTTTCTGTTTATATGCCCCCTTTCCAAATAAAATCTTACTAAAACACCTTAAAATTTTCATTATACGAATACACACGCCCATCGGCTTATCTATGGAAATTCCGGGTAATGTGCAATGGTGCCCTCAAGGATCAAACGATCACATAAGTTTAAATCAATGGAATGCTATCCATACAAATCAGGTACATTTTTATTTAATAATTCAATAAAATCAACAGATTATTTTATTTAATCCAAGTAACGTTGACTTTATCTTTAATTCCTTTACATGTAAACAAAATGAAACAACTCAATGATTGCACATCAACAACAATTATACACACAAAAAGTTATCTTCAAGTAACAAATGTTTTAGTTATGATTATAATTCTGATCTGATTATAGTAGATAACATGAAATATTACCTTTTTTCAGACCTAAATTCAAAACAAAAGATCTGGACTAACTACTGGTGAGAAGCAGCCAAGGACTTGACATGGCCAACAACTCAAGTAACGTGACTTTGAGCCAGGAGACAACAGAACGAAGCATGACCCAGATAGCTATTTGTGCTTTGGCACTTTTTCTGATCATCCTGATCAGCATTGTCAGCAACATGGCACTGTTCATCGCCATTTTTACTAACAACAGACTGAAGGAGCAGACGTCCAACATGTTCATATTCAATCTGTGCCTGTCAGATCTCGGCAACGCCATCTTTGTGATGATACCAAGCTTCACGTCATTAGTTGGAAATGACTGGGTAATGGGTTCCCTAATGTGTGACTTTAACTGTGCACTTAACTATTGCTTTATCATTGTATCCATGATGACACTAGCAGGAATCAGTATAGACAGGTATATCTCAGTCATGTACTCACTACAATATGCTACAATAATGACACGGGCCAAGACCAAGTGGATAATAGCCTATATCTGGATCCAGGCACTGGTTTTCAGCATGGTGCCAATAATATTGCGATGGATCAATTACGACTACTGGGAGGTTGTCTGCGCCATAGACTGGACGCATGATAAGGTGATATATTACGTTATTGCGGCCTTCATCCTGTGTTTTGCGTTGCCTGCTTCGATCATGTCTGTAAACTACCTTAGAATTGTGCGCACAGTTAGGAAGAACATTCAGGATGCCGAGAAGTCATCTGGTACAATGCAGGCAGTTATACTTCGTGCCAATAAGCAGGCGGCCAAGGTGATCAACAGTCTCTTAGTAGTGGTAGCTTTATTTTTCATCTCAATGACTCCATTTTGTGTGACGAAACTCTTGAAAGTCGTCTATAGTACCACCATTATACCGGGCCCATTAAACTTACTCTCTTCATGGGTTCAATTCTGCGGCAGTGCAGTGAATCCGCTCGTATACGGAATATTTCGGAAGGATTTCCGGCGAGCATTCCGCATAATCTGGCTCAAGTCTACATGTCGGGACAACATGGTGGCTTCTACATCAACAGTTTACTCAATGGGGGAAAAGATGATGCAACAAAATTTAAAGAAAAAAGCCACAGTGTTAGAGGTTAAACCTTGCTCATCACTACAGCAGACCACAAATGGCTGTTCTGTTAAACAGTTAGCAAACATATGATGGTTTATTTCACCAAAGGACTAGATATGTCTTGAATCAAAGTAGAAATATGGTGCAATAAAAAAACTTTCACAAGAACGGAGACTTCAGGAAGCCTGCTATTGCAAAAATAACAGGCTGGACCTGAAATACAAAGAAATACAATGGCACTTCCAGCCATTGGCAAAATGATATTTGAGCACCCTCTTTTGTCAAATTCTGGATCTGACAAAGGAACAAAAAATAGCCCAATGGACAACCAAGAATACAGCAAGTGTAATTGTATACTAAAATATAACGCAGGCCCTATGGCCATTGAACTTTTAAGTAACAGCAATTTCATGCAATGTTACTTGTTAACGTTTGAGTCAAAGTCTCAAGTAAAATATACTGGTGACAAGCCCAGATATAAGTTGGATGCCCAACACTTTCTTACTGGCGACAACTACATATCTTACATGTCCAAATGGATTAGCTTGTCAAGCAGAGACAAGACCGATAAAAGTTCAATAAAATCTCACTATTTTCAGACAAAAAATTATTCCAAGCCACTCCATGAAACGACTTAAAAATTGTGACTGCTCAAATTTTTCTTCAAAACAGTGATGACAGCTGCACAAAATAAAGTATTTACAAGGAGTTTCTTTCTTGAACCCAAAAAATGATAAAATGACACTTCACTTGTTCTCCATACTTTTGGCAACATTCCCAAAACTCGCAATTTTTAAAACCAACAGTGCAATACACTACCCATTATGGACATGGACTTCCCGAAGTGTATGGGAGTTCAGAAATTCTAAATTTTTCTGTTGTTGAGAACACTGGATGTTTCACAGAGGCAGGCCTAATTTGAAAGCAAGTAAGGGCAATTCAGTGCTATCAAAACATAACACAAAATGGTGCAAAACCCCAGGCAATGGTTCATAATTTTAAGGTTCAACATTTTGTTTTGTTTGTTGTTTGTTTTTTACTACGACTTAGCATTCCTTATTACACATAATCAAACAATGAAGCAAATGAAAACCATTGGTTGTTTAAAGGGGGAAATTTCACCTCCACCAACATGTTTTATTCCAGTTCGAAGTTTGCGACATTGGACATGACATAGTTAGCTAGACATGGGACTTGAATGTGTTAAAATGTTTTATAAGTGATCTGTGCTGTCTCCGCCCACATGGACAAGTTTGTGGTCGAAGAAACAGCAAGTTCAAACCAGGTCCGCCTCTTTGATACATCGCATACTTGCAGACACTGTTATAGTTTGTCGGAGGTTGTTGTGTGTTTGTGAAATTATTCAGTTGAAGGATATAGTTCTTTATAGGAGACTAGTATTCACTTGCACACTGCATAAATTAAAGATAATTACTTTTCTTATGTTTGACCATAAAATGTTTAAAATTTCAATGGAAATTGTGTCAAATGCGCAATGTTTATGGTAGGGTTAGAATACCTGTCTAGACACAGTGCTATTAGCTTTAAGTCATCTTACTCGTGGCTTACGACATTGGATATGTTGTCCAGGAACACCAATAGAGGGCAACGCACTCTTCATGAGAAACAGTCAGATAGTAATTCCCAATAGAAGAAAACAGGCAATTGAGTTTCCCAGAGTGTTTTGATTGATACTTTGTGCACATCACTTGTATAAATCATAATGTCAGTCATCTAATCCTATACACACTTGACGATGCAAGCATGCTGAACTTGTGAAAACCCCAGTAACTATAATCATACTGGTGTGTATTACATTACTGGCAATGTTTTGTAGACTAACTTTTTTGAAGTAGTATCGCCTGCCCTATGATGTAACATGTAAATATTCAGTCATGAACATTAAATGGTAGAAATTTCGATTGTAGTTAAACGAATGAACAAACTTTTGATGGAGGTTAACTGTTACGTGTAAAAGGCAAAATTTGTTGAACTCATGATCAATGAACATGCTTGAAGAAATCAAATGTTGTTGATACATGCAAAAATAATATACATGTTCTGCCTCTCACTAAGTCTCATAACTGAGTAACATTGTTGAACCAACAAACTAACCTAACATTACAAGTGAGACTTCTTAAGAAAGCACACGAGCCTCCATGTTATCATAAGCACATGAGCCTCCATGTTATCATAAGCACATGAGACTCCATGTTATCTGTTACGAGAATATAAACAAAATGAACCACTTTTCAGTTATCCTGAACTAAATTAATATCTAAATACGTATTTAAAAACATGATAACAAGTTACGCAAAACTTGGGAAGAAGACAGGGTCGAACGTCAGCACCAACATTCCAAAACTTAAAACTTGTGGCATCTTCAGTCTTCATCACCAAGGCGTCCTCACGAGTTCCGTTGACTCCACCAGTCCACCAAAATAATACAGACAAGTTCCATACACAAGATGCTGCTGTCCGCACCGTAGCAAAGGCTCACCACATAAACAAATATGCCTCAGTATTTAGAAAGTATGAAGAAAACATAAAGTCCAGCCTCAGTGTTAAGATAAATCATGACACACGTCTGCTCACCATCGGCGACCAACTAGAACTCCGATAAAACTCAAAACAGTCCCGTAGCGGGAATACCTAACATACCTAACATTATCATAAGCACATGAGCCTCCATGATATCATAAGCACATGAGCCTCCATGTTATCATAAGCACACGAGCCTCCATGATATCATAAGCACACGAGCCTCCATGTTATCATAAGCACACGAGCCTCCATTAAAGCACAATTCCCTGCCATGTTCTTACATCTGGCTCAGACAATTTTCAGAAATCCAGTGAAATTTTGCGAGTGTCCATCATTTAAACAGTGTGTCACACTCAACTGAACTGAGCTTAGATGAGAACTGTAATGATTGCATTACTCTCTTAAACTAAATTTGATTTATATTTTACATGGCTCTCATGAAGTACAGCTCGCTTATGGTTCGCTGACATGGCTTAGCAAAAAACTTTCAATCTCTTAATGTGATTTATATGTAGGAGAACTCCAAGTTCCTTAATCAGTCATTCTGACACATGGATTTGCCAAGTTATATATTTCTTACACGCAGTCTCATTCTCCAGACACATGTAAAATACACACGAATAGCACTGAACATGGAACTCATACGAACAGATATCATTGTTTTCGGCAAAAATAAAAAATGAGTTTGTCAACCTAATTTTTCAGGCTTCGCCTCAAGCAATCACAATCTGTCAACTCTACCAAAGCCAAAACATCACTTCTGACCTATTAAGTAAGGCACAAGTTGAGATTAATTTAAATTTATAGTTACAGTAAGTGGGCAAAGGTTTAACAAAATAGCAATCACAGGGAAACACTCAACTGATTAGCAGGAAGTGCCCCCTGCGACAACTCCCCATCTTGTTGCAGCTTACCTCTCCTTTGATGCAGCTCATTCCGTCCCCTTCGTACTTGTAGCGTGCCTTCACCTGAGCTATTTTACGTTCCTCTATTGTCTCCTTGACAACGTCCCTCATGACCTCCACCTCCTCTTCCACCACACAAGGTACCTGTATGGTATCCTCCTCATACTCTGAACTTGATGGCTTACTGATAACAACACCAATCTGTGGTAAAAGATATTGGGGAATTTTAGGAAAAATCAAGTAGTGAAGCGAGAAGTTAACACCATATTTATTCATCACCACTCTTTACTGTATCCAGGGGGTAACCTTTCAATTCCAGCTTTAATCTTGTAAACCCCAGTTTCGGACCACCAAATACCACGCTTGTGGTACAAGATTCATACATGCACCCAAGAACTTCAATGAAAATACACCACACCCAGTGACCAAATTACAACCCTGAATCATGGAAGCAGAGAGTAATCTGGTCCCTGGATATGGAATTGGTCACTTGTTACATGGGTGTATTGGTGTATTGTCGGTGCGTATGTGTGTGCAGAGTTTATGGGCACTGGCATTGTATTGGTATTGCGGGTTCACTTTATATTGGTTGGGGTTGAGGTTTTGGGGATCATAGCTAGAATCAAATGAGCAGCTACCTGCAAAACCCTGGTAACTATCTATAGCAAAGTCTTGTCCCTTTTCATTCTGTCAGTTATTGTTTCCAATATTACTAGAGACCCTCTAAATAAATTGATGGTCCTTAACTCTGGTCGATAACTGGCGACCCGTCTCGCTGATACATTTGTCAGAACACTCACCACTTTTAAGTTTGTGAATCAGACCGTAATTTTTGAAGAGGGGAGACACATCTTTAACTGATGGGAGGATGGACTGAATAGTGTTTGACGGCTTATGAAAGGACGTAAGTGTTTTTGTGGTAAACAGTCTGAATCCTTTCAGAGGCGCCTCTTACATAAGGAATACACACAGGGAAGTTGATGCACGGTGGTCACTTTGTCTTGGTTAAACACAAAACGGCAGTCACATGAATATGGACAACCGTATACTATTTTAAGGCAAGAACTAAGATTTTTCAGTCATAAAATATTCAGAAATTATGTTTTATGTAGTGTCCGTGACACATTTCTTACAAACCATTTCAATTAATTTGGTGAAAACTGTCCAAAAATCATTTGGCAGAACAGTACAAAATGTATATTGTAAACACAAGGCAAATATGGCACAATTTTATCAGGAAAATACAGAGCGTTACCAGGAAATGAAATAGCTGGTTTCTGTTTCTTTCGTTTTGTTTCCAACAGCTTATCAAAATTTTATCCAGACGCTGTACAATGGAGCTCAACTCAGCCGCAACAAGTGACACAGAAATGCCATTCCGGCAAAAATGATTTAAGACTTGCAAATGAACCGATAAAAGAACTTCACA
Organism: Phoronis australis; assembly: GCA_002633005.1. Lineage (NCBI taxonomy): Eukaryota > Metazoa > Phoronida > Phoronidae > Phoronis > Phoronis australis. The sequence continues at coordinate 6,367 of NMRA01000295.1, read as the reverse complement.
TGGGTTTACAGTTACCTTAGTTAACCAGTTTACCTTCGTAGCCTTGGAATGAGCCTTAGTCATTAATGATGCCAGCTCGTCAAGCCTTTCAATGTCATCACGATACGACTTTATCTCCTCTTCAAGTCTAAGATGACGCTGCAGTAACTTCTACAAGAATTAAAACATGGAACAGTTATTACTTTTGACAATCAGTTTTACAAGCACATTTTGACAGTCAGTCTTACAAGCACATTTTGACAGTTTTACAAGCACATTTTGACAGTCAGTCTCACAAGCACATTTTGACAGTCAGTCTCACAAGCACATTTTGACAGTCAGTCTTACAAGCACATTTTGACAGTCGGTCTTACAAGCACATTTTGACAGTCAGTCTTACAAGCACATTTTGACAGACAGTCTTAACAAGTAAATTATGACAGTTTTACAAGCACATTTTGACAGTCAGTCTTACAAGCACATTTATTTACCCAAGAACCAAATGCACTAACTTGCCTCCTGGCAGGTAACAAAGTGGCTGCACTGTGTCATGCAAACTCAGCTGCTCTACTTTTGATATATGTTTCTTAATAACCCACGAGCAGCATCTGTTTGATTAGAAGCGATCATCGAGTGCTTCACTGGCTCTACTTGACGCTGACAAGAGCACAGCACATGAAGTATATCCATGTCAAGACCTTCTGTATTGAGTCGCAGATACTTCATGACAGCCATCCGCACACACACAAACATGCAAATTTCGACCATCTCGAATTTTGCAATTCACTAGACTCACTAATCATCACGAAATGTGAATAACATTTAGTAATGGAAACTGACACAACGCCACAATAGGTTCAAAACCTTTTGAGATGGTATGCTGACAGAACTGCATCCAATCAAATAGCCCAACTCACCTTGGCGCTGGACTCATCCTTGCCGTAGTCCTCACTACACACCAGTGGCAGCTTTTCTCTCATCCATGACTCGGCCTCATTGGCATCTTGATAATACTGTAACATGTTCAAGTGTGAAAGATACAGAATAACAACTGAGTGAAAACTTCCATTAAGTAAAATCCTTTAAAGGCAATTATCACGTTATCCATCCACAAAGCTATGAAAATGATCACAAGTAGCCCATTTAAACGTCAACTAATATCTCATGCCTCATAACATCTCTGAAAAGCCAACTACTGCTTATTTACTTCTAATGTCAGTCTTCAGTGGATCACTATCAAGCACCGCTCCTGATAAAACAATGATTTTTTCTGTATTCAGTCACTAAAAACACCTCCCTGTGTCAATAACCAAAACACCTCCCTGTGTCAATAACAAAAACACCTCCCTGTGTCAATAACCAAAACACCTCCCTGTGTCAATAACCAAAACACCTTCCTGTGTCAATAACCAAAACACCTCCCTGTGTCAATAACCAAAACACCTCCCTGTCTCAATAACCAAAACACCTTCCTGTGTCAATAACCAAAACACCTTCCTGTGTCAATAACCAAACACCTCCCTGTCTCAATAACCTTCCCCTTGTTTTGTCAACATTGCTCCATTTGCTGACCTGCAGCTCTCCAATGGGACTTCAAATTGCACTTAGCGATCTGGTAAAAATTCCAAGTCACCAATGCGAGTAACAAATCCAAGTCACATCCAAATATCAATCAAAAATTTGTGGTGACTTCCAAACTTTAAATTAATAACATTTTGTTCCTAGATTCAAAATCTTTGGTTCTCAACTGTTTGGTTTATGTCGTAAAAGCAGTGCATTTGCCAGCCTCAGCGATGAGCACACCTCAAACACGCGCTTAAATTACAACAGGAAGTAAACAGATGGAAGTTGGAATTGTTCAGTAAAAATCGGGCAAGGTGCGACCATGAAGCACGTGTCTCCAGTATTTCCGATTTTCTGCACTCTCTGTAGGTAAAAGTTCATTTAGACCGAGTTAGGGTGAGAAAACCAAAATAAAACTCAGAAATGTATCTGAATAAATTACGTACTCAGGTGAAAAATTTCCAGAGATTGGAGAGCCGACATTGGGGACTCCTGTTGAATGAGGGAATGTGAGGCATAAGGGTATTGTGCATCACAATACCCAGTGAATGGTGTACATTTACAGAAAACCAAATGTAACAGGCATGCATAATTTTAACAATGGTGGCGGCCAATGACCTTAGTTTTGGTGTTCATTTGGCAACCTGGGATTTTCAATAAGTCGTATTTGGCAAGTTGGCATTGATCTAAGAGTCGAACACTAACACAACCTGTTCCTCCTTGCAAACACCTCCTGTCAATAATCTCAAGTTCCCCTGTGATGTTGCCAATCACTAACACACCATGACCATCCTTGCATGCACCTCCTCCAGTCAAGAATCTCCACCCCCTCTTATGCTTGTAAGTCACCACTACACCCTGAACCAGTGACTCATCTAGCAGCCGTCCTGGCTGTCACTGGGATGACCATTTAAAAAAAATGACGGCTTTGGACAGCACGGAAGGACAGAAAAAGACGACTTGTTTCAAGACAACCTCGGCGAAAACGACGGCTAAACGAAGAATTTTAACATTTGTGATTAATAAATTTTATTGAAAACTACAATCCATCGTTTTAATTCAATAAATATTCAAAAATAATTCAACATTAGGGACTATTGCCGTCTATGTTTACTATAAATATCAAAATGACGATTGGCAAATACTGGCAGCCACGTTTTTGGGGGAATACCTTCCTGTTCTGTGACGTCAAGGTGACCTCATATGAAACCCCCCGCACAGCGAGTGTCGAGAAATATTGCATTCAGCACTAACTACCTGTACATAGACAATAATTTTTGAAATTGAAGTATACACACCCGAAGTTCAAAGGATGCCAGTTGCCGACACTGAAATTAAAGTGCACTCTCGAGGTGTAATCGACAGAGCATCCAATTTGAAATAGGAGAACATACATGTTGAAAGAAATGATATCCGCTAAATACGCACTGTACAAGCAGAAACTGAAGTGACTAGGTCTGCGAGAGCAAGTGGTCTAAATACCCGAAGGCGAAAACTGATTGGCGGAAACCAACCACCTCCAAGAGTGACCTCAGTGGCGCGCTGTGATTGGCTGAAAAGACCGCGCTGCATAATTTATTAATAAGCAGACGCGTGCCCAGGGAAAGTGAACGGGTCGGTGAGTACAAGTCAAAAAACAAATTCAACCGGATAACGATGGCAACCTACGGACAAAAGAGTGTCAGGATCGCTGGCGTCTGCAGTGCCAAGCACAAAGAGGGCGCATTCGATGCAAAGGTCAAACCAGTGTACAAAGTGGTAAACAATATACAGCTGTGCGTGAGTATGACATAACGGCCCAGTACAGTGAGGCTCACAAAGAACTACGTGACTGATGAGTCATCCGAGCACCATGTGCGCTGTGCCAATGGCCTAAATGTCAGCGCTAAGTAAGCAAAGAGTTATGCGCATGAAGATATTACAGCTTTCAAAGAGCCATAGGAGCCTTTTAGAAAAAGGCCGTGCCGGGTGGCGCCAACCCCGAAGCAGGTAGGCAAATACCACGTGTCAACGTGAGACCCGTAATTCCCAGCGCCGATGCAGTCGGCCAACGGGTGAGCAGCCGAGTCACAAAGTTGGTGAACTCAGTTCGCACAAAAAATCTTCTCTTGTAAAACTTCCAACATGTTACAATGAAAACAAGAATATGCTCAGTTATGCAATCTGAGTGCGGTTGCGGTAAACTTGCGCACATGAACTTCCCAAAGGAAAAACACGTCTTCCTCCAGAAGGTAAGTCCGTGAAATGGTTCGCTTTGCACATGTCCGTATCTCATGGTAGTACTTGTGGTAGTACTTGGGGGAATTCTGGGAGGAATAAAATTGTAGGACTGACCTGCCGTACAAACCATCAATGTTGTTGAACCATATGAAGTTAGTGCAAATTGTCTTAATTTGTTCACACTGTTCCGTTACGACTCAAATGAATGAAAAATTATGAAAAATGTGCCCAGACCGAACGAAGTAAATTGATACGCAAGAATGCAGTTCAAATTTCATGTAAAAAAAGGTTTCGTCTAATGTTGGTTACGTGTTCAATGACTAACTGAGCATGAAAGTAAAAGCCTCGAAATAGTTCAACTTTTTGTGGAATTCCACGATTACTGGGCAATTCGAGTTTGTTTTGTGCGTGGCATTGTGTGTCGTACATTAATGGAAAAAGTAGGTCATCCAGTCACATGCACAGCACCTGTTACTTTGGTTGTGAACCAGACTGCGAACCAGACTGTGAACCAGGCCGGGATTTGGCTCTTAAAACTGTGAGTTAATAATGCTTCTTTTTAAGAATAAATTTGTTATAGCATAGTATGAAAGTCCGTGATTGACTTTGGACCTAGTAAGTGTCAATTTTAGCAAAGCATCAATTTATAATCCTCTGCAGAAGACGCTAACAGCCACGATGTCCCGGCGACAACTGACGGCGCTCAAAGCGAAACTCTGAACTGGTAGGATATAAGCGGTCCAGGCAATCACTGAATAATGGTCCCGTTATTCAGTGGATGAAACTGGTTCTCAAAATCAGGGATTGCTTTATTCGACCAGTGCCGTCAAGGTACCACTCCAGGCAACTTCAAATTTGCTAGTAAAGCGCATGGAAAAACGATTGGAGAATGTAAAAATACAAGCGCCAAATTCAAACACGGAGTTCCGACTTTTTTTTGGTTGTCATCTTATACGATTCCAAATCCGGGTACACAAGCACGAGTGCAAATATGCCGTCACTCCTGTTTTCGAGCAGAGATTTTCGCCTGTTTCAAGCGCTGGCAGAGCTGAGCTGAATTTGTTGAGGATGTGTGTTTAGTGTTCACTGTAGACTTATGAATTGTAGCAGTGCTGTTTGGTGTAATGAAACCAGTATCTATGGTGAAACGTAGGCACATGTACTTAAGGCTATACTTATGAATTGTAGCAGTGCTGTTTGGTGTAATGAAACCAGTATCTATGGTGAAATGTAGGCACATGTACTTAAGGCTATACTTATGAATTGTAGCAGTGCTGTTTGGTGTAATGAAACCAGTATCTATGGTGAAACGTAGGCACATGTACTTAAGGCTATACTTCTTCATGTCCTTTCAAATGCAACTTCATTGTTTTCTCATAAGTTTAAATTATCTTTCTCAGCTGATTTAAACTAATATTCTCCTCTTTTGAGAGCTTCAAGATACATTAAATTCTGAAGTCACGCTGTGAATTATCTGTCTAACATGCAACTCTACAAAGATTATCTTACAAAAAAGATTTGCAGACATTTATTTTTGAAGTCTCAATACACACATCCTGAATGGAACAAACCATTTAATGTTTGTTTAGTTTCCTTCTTTGTCGTCTGTAAGATACTTTACCTTTGTTTGCTCCGGGTGGCTCATGGTCATGTGTATATTCATGATTGAATGGACTGAATGGACTGAATGTAATTTGCATATGACCTGACCCTCTTTTCAGTATAAGTGCTGTGCGCTGACTCGATTTNCTGTGTCAATAACCAAAACACCTCCCTGTCTCTACTACTGGACTTATGCTATGTAGAGATGGCTACGTTGCGTCCTCCTCTCAAGGACTTCATCAGGCCACTGAGTTGTCACGTGACTTGTCATGTGATCTGCCGCGCAGTTTCCGCGGGATTCTCTTCAGCGCCCTATCTCATGTCCTAGGTAAGTGAAACTGCAGCCCCCCTGTCTATTGAGGCTAGGATTCTTGATTCTCTCGTAGATAGCTTCTTTGACCCCTCTCCGAAACCAATTCTCTTCTCTATCCAGGATCTTCACATCTTCCATGGCGAAAGAGTGGTCTGTGGAAGCCATGTGAGTAAAAACTACAGAATCATAGCAGTCCCCATAACTGGACCTCCGATGCTGGTTGAAACGACTTTTCAGGGCTTGCTTGGTTTCCCCAATATATGCTGCTCCACACCCCAGTTCCGAGCATGAAATGCCATACACCACATTTGATGTTTTCTCTTTGCTGGTTTTGTCTTCCACATTTAACAATTGACTCCTTATGGTGTTAACAGATTTGAATACAACAGCAATGTCATGTCCCCTCATATGTGATTTGATCTGATCAGCGATCCCTGGCACATAGGAAGCCCACTCACATGGACTATTATCTTCCGTTTGACTCCAATCACCCGTTGATTCACAAACTAGGCGTGATTAGAACATTGGATTATCGAGCGAGAACCATCCCCAACACAGAGGAGGACATTGAATTTGAATTAGAACACAACAGAACAGTGCTGAAAAGATGTGGCTACCCGAAGTGGTCATTCCACAAGGCAAACCATGACAGAGTCAGGCCTCAGAACACGCAGCCGGACAATAGGGGAA
>NMRA01000294.1:525640-545998 GCA_002633005.1 Phoronis australis | reverse complement strand
GGACTATTACGCAAAACACCGGGACACAAAAACCCGGACAGATAGGATCCAGATTCCATAAAACGGGACGCATGTTAGGGCCCTAGTTAGTATGTTAGTACAATTGTTAGTCGGGATTAGAAAGAGCGTTAAATTCAGCAAGTCAAGTAACAAACGTCTAGTGCAAGCTACATGTAATGATAATACATTTGATAGATGGATAGATATATCCATTTAATAATAATAATAATAATAATAATAATAATAATAATAATAATAATAATAATTCTAATAATATCACTTATTTTACATCGTAGACTTTGCTTACTCATACAGAAATACATAAATTCAAATGTATATTCAGAGTATTTACACGGACAGCAGTTCTTCTCTTAAAGCCAGAGTCTTCTCAGTGAATATCCTTTTGAATAAATGTGCGTCATCACGACCCGAACACTAATGTATGAGTATAACCCAACTACTGTAAAATACAGCCGACACTTAAAACAACTACCAGTACACCTAACAGTTGCCACAGGTGGAGAACTGTAACTCCAATCAGCCAGACAAAAATGTAATTAATGACAGAAGTTACGCACCTGTATCGTCCTTCATGTATCGGGTAAGACATCATCTCCTCACGGTGCGCGCTTTCAAGGAAATGGCCGCAATCTGAAACAGCAGGCCGACCCACTCAAAAGGAAACATTCAAGGGTCATGCTATTACTTCTCAGGAGGGGTTATTGCGCTTTCCAATGAACTACGAGCACACCAAGTAATCGAAGTGCAACAACCAGGTAACCCCGTCATTACACAATCCAAATCAATAAACTTTTAGAGATATTGAATACCAAAAGAGTGTTCTCAATGGAAAATCGTGCCACATGATATCTTGCAGTGAATAAACGTGAGAGATCTTCGAGGGCATTGCATATGAATGGAAACTTTCAAGAACTAAACCGCATGGGGGCTACAACGAAGTTAGATGCAGGTCGTCCGTTAGTCTTGATTCGTGAAAAGAGATTTGCCTTAGGGGTCGTGGTCTCTCAAACAGATAGGTCGGTGTTTTTTGTTTCCTTCTGTCAACTTTCGATTCAGGAACTCTATTGCTTTCCACTATCAGGCTCTGCCCGCCCGTGATTAACGCGAACCCTACCGGTCGTAGCATGAGAATATCCATAGCCAAAAGTGATATGTAAAGTGTTGCTATAAATCTGTCTAAATAGTAAAGTAAACTTGTACAACTGTATGCGCGAGTTTTCTATTTAACCTATTAAAACGAGTCTTAAAAGCAAAATTAAAATCAACAGACGCACGTGTACAACCTGGGAAGCTCATTTATATTGAGAAGCAAATTGTTGAAGGCACTGTATTCATATGTCTTCACACAGGTCATATGTTGGTCACATCACATGAAGACGTGACAAACATGTAAATTCTTACTGTGGCACAATTAATTTTCTATGCAATTTACAAAAAAACAACTATAGAGTTTAACATTATGTAAAATTTAAGCATTTGTTTCAATACTACATTTGTCCACGGTTTCATTAGAGAGCACGTGTCGGATCGAGTCTACACAGTCACTTGTCTTTGAAAGTTTATTATTGGAGTTCATGGTGATTATTTAAAAACCTAATGACTTTGTAGAATGTATCCATTCTAGTAATGACGATGGTATTTTTCTATGTCAAAATGTTTCCCATGTGAAAATTTTGTGATATGCTGATGATATGGCTAGTTTATGTACTTAATCTCCAGTTAAACTTCAAAAACTACTGTGTGCTTTAAGTAAGTTCTGCCAGGAATGGAGTGTGTCTGTAAATTTAGTGAAGACCACAGTTATGGTGTTTAGAAACGGAGGTCCCTTGAGAAATTGCGAGATGTGATATTTTGGAGGTGAAAAACTCGAAGTGATTTCCATGCCAGCTACAAGTATCTTGGTGTTGTGTTCACGCCAAAGTTATTGTGGACTATGGCTGCTCAGACCCTGTCAGCTCAAGCCACGGAGGTAGCCATTACAGTCGACAAGCTACAAAGAAGCTGGACCATATTTCAACCACGTGTGNTCTACTCGGGCTCTAGATAACGGGGGATAACGACTTCGCCATGTAATAATCTATATTTATCAGCGTGAACGTGATTATTTGAGTGAACTTTTCAAGTTTCCTCACGTATTCCACGTTCACGCATACGCGATCTTGAGATTAAGCAAGATTCCAAGTTCACGCACAGCAATTCAAGATTAATTTTATAGCATTAAGTGGACTTAATAAAATTTGTATTTTGACTGAAAGCACGCAGGGTGTAATGCCGCGTTAACTTTGCATACCTTAAGTTTACTTATCTGGGACTAACGCAGTTGGTGGTGTGCGATTTAATTTTCTCAGGAGCTAGCAGGTGTCGCTGCAGTCAATTGCCGACACTTCTCGGCATCAGATTAAGGAGCCCCCACATACAATCGATCAGTTAGTTGAATACTATGCACTGCCACCGGGCACCCATTGTCTGAGTTGAGCGCAACTTTACGCATAGTTTGACAGTGGGAACACTTGTCGTGGTGAGTATACATTTGTGTTTATGTGAATATAGGTGATATTTTGTCTGTATTTTTCGTAGATGGAGGTTGCTATTACTACAGACATTAGGGGTGATGAAATACGCTGTTCAAAGTGTGTCATTAGGGGTGATGAAACTAGACTTGGGCTATGCTGTTCAATGTATCTTAGCGGATTTCAAGCATGTGATTGTTTATTGTTGTTACAACTGCGAATAACCTCAGAGTGGATTGTTTGGGTTTTGCGTGACCTCGCAGACGCGGATCCAGAATGATCTGTGGATAATGAGATCCATTGTAATTTCACATTGGTTTTAATTAAAAATTCTAGTGCGTTTCCTCTTCTTGTTCTATAATTTGTTACCGTTTTACACTAACACCAGGAGGAATAAAACAAAAACAAAACAAAATTAACCTATAACTTTCTGGAGAAAGTTTGTCTTGATGGACGGTGTCGTCAAGAATTGCGAATAAGTTTCATTTGGAATTAAAACTGAAATAATCACCTAGTTCATGTTCACTGAAGATAGCAGACAGACTGATTCTATATTATTCCACGGTTCTCACGCAACACAGACACAGGCGACTGTTTCGCCAGAATGCATTACTATTGTCACTTCTGTTTTAATCGGGTTTACGTAACTGATAAAGAACCTTGCAAAGATCCTTAAGTACCTCAACTGTAGCAAGATAATTGTCCACTAATCAAACAAAATACGGTTAACGATGTTTGTTACCAATGAAGTCTTTCTGGCTGGCTCGTGGGAATGTCAAATAAAAAGTTTTGTTTCGACTATGAAAAAAACTTTGTTTCATGGAACTACAACGTATCAAACAGCATGTTAGTTCATTCAGACAGGAAGCACGGACGGTGAATATATTTTTAAGCTTCATGTTTCAAAGAAATCCAGTTATTAAATTACCCCCACTGCTTTCTATTTTTCTACCGCCTTTATATCTTGTAACCTAATTTGGATGAACTTAAAGAATTTTCTTTGTTAAACAGAGAAATATAATTTTTTATTTATAGGAACTTTTTTCGGCAAATGGGGCACATTCATTGCTATCATAAAATAACTTAGCAATGAAATGGTCATATTTCACAGCTATGGATGCAAGAATAGCCGTTAGGGGGCGTCACAGTGGCAAATTTCCACCTTGGGTAGTGCTTGGCCCATGACCGAAGGTGATCGAAAAACGACAAACTCTATAGTGAGATTTTCTATATTAATATACAGGGCCCACCAAAAGGTGGAAAAAAGAGGGCCCTCTATATCAATATAGGCGGCTTCGTTCTTTTGTCGCTCCACTTTACACGGTCGTCTTCGAGCGTGGCCTTCTGATACTAATATAGGAGTCCCACTTCTGAAGTCCAACATTGAATTTTTATTTCTGTTATTTTAACAAGAAAAAATCATATAAAGTAATACGATGTGCGACAGATACATGGATTGTTCTATTTTAGCTACCTTTCGTTTCTTTTTGAAGCTCTGGTTTTCGTTGAAGCGGAGCACATCCAAAATACAATCTTGGCAAAAAGTATGAAATCAATCATATATTCAATGACTTAATGAAATAAGAGTAGCGGTCAATCACAGTAACAGGCGTTTAATACTATTTGTCATTCTAGTCCAGTCATTTTTATTAAAAACTTATCAGTTCTGCTCGCAGATTGTATGGTAATGAATACACTGATGTCAATCTGTAATCTACTGTCTCCTGAACCACCGCGCCATTACCCGGAGGGAAAAGGTTTCCCTGGTGGTCTAGTGCACGGACTTCATCTCCCAGCGTTCAATTTACTAAAGCCAGCTGGGTCTGACGACAACGTAGAACTTGTTCTCAGAACGTCTAAGCACAGCTAAAGGCATAGTCACAACTAGTTCAGCGTGTAATATTGAAGTTCGTTTGGCATTATCTCATAATCCGTGTTGTAATGTTATTCGTTGTCAAACCCCCCTGTCCATTAACCCTTGAACTAAGCTAGTTCGGGACAGGACCCTAAAGTTAGACACGTACATAGAGGAGGCGTTCCGTAGACTCGACGCTCTTGTGGGGGAAAGCTAGTGTTTGTCACGTAGTTTCCTTGTAATTCGTGTCGATATCTTACAGACTTGCGTCACCATGCGTTTTCGCGAGATTCCTGCGTCTACGGAACGCAGTTCTGTCTTCATGGTCGAAACCAAAGGTTAAGTAGATAAAAGGGTATAACGGAGTAAAGCTATGTATAGGGTCATGTCATGATTTTATTAAACCATGTTTTATTAATTTTTAAACGCGTGTAACGTAATACCGCCGCTAAATATCGCATTCCCAAAGGAGCTCGCTGGAGTTTGATAAAAAAACATAAATTTAATCTAACAATGAATGGATAGCTTCCAAAGTAAAAAAACAAGGCTAAATGAACACATTAATTTCAACAATAGATTCACTGTAGCAGACTGTTACATTTTGTATGAAATATCGGCGTTGTTGACTGAATCCTTTATTTCTCCGCCCTTGAGTTTAAAATTGCGATTGCTTATTTTGAGATTACCAGCATCGATAGTTATATTATTGCTGACCTAGGATTCGCTAATAATATGACTTCAATAATATGTAGTTGCCGTTGAAGTAATTTCGCCGAAGGATATTAGAACTATGACTGTCAATCCTACTAATATACGAGGATTTACGATGGGAAAATGAGAAATTATAAAAATCTTGGTGTTAGTGTTCGTCACGATTCAAATTGTTATTGATATAAAATACTATGGAGGCGTATGCTTAGAAATATATTGTCATGGACAGAGGCTCTTTCAACGCAAGTTGCTCATTAGTGGATTAATACAACTATTGCTCATTATCGGTTTTACGGCCGAAAAACGCATATTGGGATTATTTCTAGAAGATATTAGTGATATGAGTTATAAAAATAAGAAAGTCTGCTTTGTTTATGTGATTTTATTACAAATCACCAATTCTTGTCTTTGTCTGTCAAACATTCGCTGAATTCATGCCCAGTGTTTTACCATTTAAAAGGTATTAAAATACTCTGATATTCGACACGTGTGATTTGGCTCAGCAGCAGAGTGTTCGGTTGCTACTTCGAACCTACAGTTGTTTCGATTTCATCCGATTTTTGTTGAGTCACTTCCTTTTCTCGTCGAGAATGTCTCTTTAATCAACTGCCAAGAGGTGGCTCATATGTGAGCGTAAACACCCAGCTCTGCACCAGCACCAAGACTTTGGCTGGCACACGTATAAAAATGCATTAGTATTTAGACTCAAATCTCGTAAAAAACACCATTCTATTTCAGGCTTCAACTATACCGTAAATACCACAAGATGCTCGTTTGCCCTGGTCATAACGCAAAACGTTTGGATCAATTTTGAAAACTTCTTACTAAGTCGGCTGAGTTCTAAGTCGGCTGAGTACTGAGTCGGCTTAGTACTAAGTCGACTGAGTGGGGGAAGCGTGGCCTAATGTTTGGGCATCTCAAATCGCACGCTCCAATTTGTGAAAAACTTAGTATCATTTCAATAAGAACCTTTTCATGTAGGCGCTCTCTAGAGTAATGAGAGCACGAAAATGATCGACTTCCGATTCATTCCGACTCAGATTTGGTGGAGAGAAATTCAGAATACATAGGGGCTCATGAATATAAAGCAGAGAAATGAGCTCCTCTGTGAGCTTTTCCCATTGTTTGATTAGTTAAAGTTCGCTATTTTTTATAGTTTTTTGAAACTAACTGGGATCGAAATTCTCGCTTTATCTGAGACAACCACTGGCTTTGTCGCCGTAAACCATGATCTTTGCAGTGCCCTCCGGGAAATGTATGGAACAGATCGTCCTTGCTCATCAGTTGATATTTCAAAAGTTTTGCCCCTTTTTTCGTTCATTCCACCAAACATCAGTGGAAATTTTTCGACAGTTTGATTGCAGGAAAGGTGTTAAAATGCTGTTGTAGGTTGAAACCTCTCGTCCACATTACATGGTATTTGTAAGTGGCGCTGAACGCCTATTCACCAAAGACTTGATCTCCGTCTGGCGGGTTAATTTCAGTACGTATTTCGAAAGTCACTGCGAAAACAAGGATGTTAACAAACATGTTACTGTTGTCATATATAGTATGCCTGACTGTAAATCCTTACGTCGCGAAATGTTGTTAGCAGATTCACATTTTGTTTATATTCTGTACCGAGGTGAAGAATATCGGTGGGATGTCCCCAGGCGCCACTCTGAGTTTTTGACCTTGACATCATTTTCAAGGTGACAGATTGGGAAAATGTCGTTGACGCGATGTTTGATCTAGAAGGAAGCTTTAGATTTTGTTCTCATTTTGTACCAAGGTGTAGCTGCGGCAATTCTAAGCGTTGGTTGATTTTGGTCACAGTGAAAAAAAGATCAATTTTGAGTAGGGCATGGCGGGAATTTTTGATAGCAGGATACTGATCTAATGAAAGACGCTATAGGTATTGTTCATATTTTGTCTCGAAGTCGAAGTGGAGCAACTCTAAGCGTCAGTCTATTCTGATGGCTCTTGAGCATGACTTCAGTACAAGAGTTATATGGGTCGAATATGGTGAAAAACCAATAAAATTTTTGCCTAATTTGGAAAATTGTTATTTTTAAAATAGTCAACATTTCTTTAACATGATGCTCTACTACAGGCAAATTCTGATTTGTTTAAAATTTTGTAGAATTTATGTAATAGTGACTTGCATACAATATTTACAGCCTCATAGGGTATTCCAACATTAAATACCAGTGTTTCCCCTGGGTTTTGAAAGGAGCGTGGTGGTAAATGACCAAAACGGGGTGCAAAGCCCGTTGCCGCACGCGAATATGAGAAGTGGGACCCCCCTATTGTCTGGGTTTCGAAAGGAGCGTGGTGGTGAATGCTCGACGCGGATGTGGAACCTGGCGCCACCTGCGAGCATGGGATGAAGTGAGATCCTCCCATCAGAGGGGGGGGGGTTGGGAGACCTTCCCCAGGCAAAATTAGACGTAATTGGTTTCAGTTTGCTCATCATAGAAAAGACCCTAACCCAAACATCATGTAGTGGAAGTATCTGGGTAGAGGACACTTCGCAAGACAAATTGGCAATAAAATGACACTAGCGCGTGACACTAGCGCGTGACACTAGCGCGTGACACTAGCGCGTGACACTAGCGCGTGACACTAGCGCGTGACACTAGCGCGTGACACTAGCGCGTGACACTAGCGCGTGACACTAGCGCGTGACACTAGCGCGTGACACTAGCGCGTGACACTAGCGCGTGACACTAGCGCGTGACACTAGCGCGTGACACTAGCGCGTGACACTAGCGCGTGACACTAGCGCGTGACACTAGCGCGTGACACTAGCGCGTGACACTAGCGCGTGACACTAGCGCGTGACACTAGCGCGTGACACTAGCGCGTGACACTAGCGCGTGACACTAGCGCGTGACACTAGCGCGTGACACTAGCGCGTGACACTAGCGCGTGACACTAGCGCGTGACACTAGCGCGTGACACTAGCGCGTGACACTAGCGCGTGACACTAGCGCGTGACACTAGCGCGTGACACTAGCGCGTGACACTAGCGCGTGACACTAGCGCGTGACACTAGCGCGTGACACTAGCGCGTGACACTAGCGCGTGACACTAGCGCGTGACACTAGCGCGTGACACTAGCGCGTGACACTAGCGCGTGACACTAGCGCGTGACACTAGCGCGTGACACTAGCGCGTGACACTAGCGCGTGACACTAGCGCGTGACACTAGCGCGTGACACTAGCGCGTGACACTAGCGCGTGACACTAGCGCGTGACACTAGCGCGTGACACTAGCGCGTGACACTAGCGCGTGACACTAGCGCGTGACACTAGCGCGTGACACTAGCGCGTGACACTAGCGCGTGACACTAGCGCGTGACACTAGCGCGTGACACTAGCGCGTGACACTAGCGCGTGACACTAGCGCGTGACACTAGCGCGTGACACTAGCGCGTGACACTAGNCACAATTCAAGATCCCATTGTAAAATTATCATCTTTCCCTTTCGATTCACAAACGGCGAAAGGTGCCGTGTGATTTGAACTTATTCATAATTACTCGGGATCATTTTTACTAGTGATCATTTTTACTTGCGATTCATTTTACTAGCGATCAATTTACGAGCGATCATTTTTACTAGCGATCATTTTTACTAGCGATCATTTTTACTAGCGATCATTTTTACTAGCGATCATTTTTGCTAGCGATTATTTTTAGTAGCAATTTTTCTGTGGCGGTGAAGTTTTCCCGTCACGATTAGGCGTGTGGCGGTCAATTTGAGTATGATTTACGTGTGGCAGGGCCAAAAAGGAGCGTCGGGCCGCCCAGAAGTTTACACGCAGGGGAACCCTGCAGGAAGGTACAATTATAGCGTTACCACAAGTACCGATTAATTGATAAAACGCCACGAGGCCCTGACTATTGTCTGTGGAATTTTAAAAACAAATTTGAGAAACAATGTATCTTTTCGGTGAAGTCTTTCAATTGTGGTTTTGGATTGGTAAAAAATTAGCGATCTATAACCCTCCTTATTGCTAGTTGCAAAGTATTGTCCCTGTGTAGCACTACGTATCAAACGTGTCAGTAGTGAGATTAATCATGAAAATCAAAAAGGCTTTATAAAAAGGAGATTTGTGGGTGTTATATCAAACTTTACTGAAGACAATGATATCCTTGGTGAAATAAACTTTGAGAAAGCCTCTGATTCTATTTCCAGGATTGTGATCTATGATAACACCATGCCGTTTTTAATTTCAAGGAAAACTCCACTGCCTTGATTCGATTTTTGAATACCAGCAGTATTGTTTGTGTGATAAAATATGGCGTCACATCAGAATATTTCAATATTAGCCGCTGTAAGTCATAAGACGAGCCACATTTATTCATGTGTGATGATAGGTATTTTGTTGTCAAAACAGAAATACAAAGTGAGGCACACGCCCTCATAATTATATGAGTCTAAACTTCAGCAGTTTGTAGACGATACTGCCATCCGTTTAAACGGTTCTAATGACACTTTGAGGCATTCTTCAAGTTTTAATATCGTAGACCAGTTTCATAAGTACTCAATGTATTTTGATTGGGAATAGCAAAGGGTGCTAGTTATACTTATGACCCGAAATTAATCTTTCTTGGATAAAAATATTTCACGATTTAGAGTTAAAATTCGACTGAAATTGTTAATTAGAGTAAAAAATAAAAGGTCTTCAAAGTATATTGGGCCGGTCTAAGAGATCTCTTGCAACGATTAGGGGAGGTACTCAAAACTGTCAAATTTGTAAACACTAACCTGTCATATTGTGCTTCTGTATGTCTTCACCATCACCGCTAATGGAAGTTATTGAATCATTGGAATTTGGGGTTTTTCATGTTTATTTAGCATGATAATCAGAATAAAATTAGCAGAACCAATATGATTCAAGATATCAAATGATCGATATCAAATCTTTTTATAGCGACTTTACCATTTTTGTGGTACTTATAAAGTATATTTTTATTCAGTGGAATTTTTTTATATTTTGGTGCCTCTTCCTTTAAAAACCTCAGCGGAGAAAACTGGTTCTGAAAATGCTACAACCCTGCAACTAACTATTGCCGACTCATAACAATACATCTGTTTACAACTGGTCTGCTACAAAAAAGGTATAATCATAGAATTATGGCTTGTTTGGCTCTGAAAGTGAATTTGTGTGTTGTCAGCGTTTGTGTGTAACTTATAGTATCTCAACTCTTCTTTCACTTTGTTCTTTGCTTTAGGGAGGTAATTCGACAAAAATTTTGTACCTTTACAAATACTGGACCAACAGGGGTCATTAGTCTTCCGCACTAGACCGAATTTAATCAACTTTAGTTTTTTATCGATATGTTGGAAAAGCAGCAATTTTTCGTGAGTGGTGAAAAAACATGTTTTGTTTGTTAACTTCATCTCTAACGTTCAACTTTGTTGATTCTAGTTTCGCAAAAGCCATAAAATGTTGTGTACTAACAGGCAAGCTGTAGAATGTTGGGTACAAACAGACAAGCTGTAGAATATTGGGTAAAAACAGACAAGCTTTAGTATATTGTGTACTAAAAGAAAAGCTGTAGAATGTTGGGTACTAACAGACAAGCTGTAGATTGTTGTGTAGTAACAGACCAGCTGTAGAATGTTGCGTACTAACAGACAAACTGTAGAACGTTGTGTACTAACAGACAAGCTGTAGAATGTTGTGTTCTAACAGACAAGCTGTAGAATGTTGTGTACTAACAGACAAGCTGTAGAANCTAACAGACAAGCCGCAGAATGTTGTGTACTAACAGACAAGCCACAGAATGTTGTGTTCTAACAGACAAGCCGCAGAATGCTGTGTACTAACAGACAAGCTGTAGAATGTTGTGTACTAACAGACAAGCTGTAGAATGTTGTGTACTAACAGACAAGCTGTAGAATGCTGTGTACTAACAGACAAGCTGTAGAATGTTGTGTACTAACAGACAATCTGTAGAATGTTGAGTACTAACAGATTTCGGATTAAAACTGACATCACTGATTCTGATTTACGTAGTTTTTACGTAACAGAATTCGAGAATTTAATGGTTCCCGAAATGCATTTTTGGAGCTTTTTAGTTTAAAGTGGATTCGTAGATTAAGAAGTTATGTCATATATCAGCATTATTGGTTGCGCTGACGTAGTGTTTAAGTATACATCAAATTGTGAAGATTCTTTTGTGTCCCGGCAAACCTCAGACATATTTACAGATAAAAACGTACTATGTCAAGACCATGTGTTGCTAGGTCAAGCAACAGATAATTGATTAATAGATGTTAAAAGATCCATCTACTTCAGCATTATGAGTATCAGCTGTTAAGTGAAAGATGCTTACCTCTCAGCCTGTTGTTTACGTAACTTTTTATTGCATTGGCCAGACTGGTTGAACATATGTGTACATGATGGTTAAACTATGTTACGTAATTGTTATGTTTTAAGTTGATTGTTAATAATAAACTTCTTTTTACATCTGAAAGGTCACAGAGAGAAAATCAAGTTTTGAATTGGAACTATTTTACTGAAACTCAATCTCAAGAATTAAGTTTAGTGAGCTGAGGTGTGGGTGGCACCCCCCGGCCCCAGTTGATTTTGTGACCCAATTTTCGAGCCAATATCGAGAAAATTATGTTTTGGTTAACGGAAATGTTGTTTGCGGGATATTACAACAAGGGAGTTTTAGGTTTGTTCACATTTTCTACTGTAGATGGTGCATCTGTAGGTACCAGTCGATTTTAGCGACGTTGACCTCGTTTTCAATGTCATAGCGAAATCGAGTTTAAAAATGTCGCAGACCCAATATTTCAAGAAGGGGATTTGAATTTTGTTTGAAGTGTATGTGGGTCATCTCCAGCTGCTAGTAGACTTTAACGTTCTTTTTTAATGTTTATTGCAAAATCTTCAATACAATGAATATACATTGCCCAGAAAGCGCCAAGAGGCATTATATACAAAGAAATCTATATACAATTATTATACACAAACGTATTAATTAAAACAAAACTGATGTTAAGATTACAATGACATACTATTACGAATGCAAATAAATCATTTTCATACACAATAAGTTATTTTACATGTAACTTTAACGTTCTTCACCATGCTTTCAAAGCAACATAACCCATGTACTGAAAATAAATTTATTTGAACATTTTCAGGATTGCATTGAATGTAAGGCAGTCATCTAGCTTAACTTTAAACAAAAATTACTTACCAAGTAAAATTATAGCAAATTCCTTGTCAGCTACCGTTAAGTCCAACACCAATTTGCATACCTTATCACAATATTTATCCCGTTGACGAACGTTATCTGGAATATCACTTTCAGTAGTTAAAAATAAATTGGTGCTGGTAGCACAATTAGCAAATGCTGGCAACAATTAATGAAGCATACGAGACGTGGAAAAAGGCAACTTTCGTGACGAAAGAGGATTTTCTTCGTGTTGTGAAGCGTTCCTAGTCATGAATTTACTTTAGAATTCTCAGAAATTATTATCTGTTGCTAGTTATTACACATACGAAGCACTCACAGTGCCTTGAGCTAAACAGACCACGCAGCAGAATAAGATAAAATTTGATCGTCTCAGATGTGCTGGAGTGCCAATGGCAATTTTCAAGAACACAGATCGCTGCTTATTGGGAAACCAACTGTAGTCACGGCAGAGCAATCGGTTCAGTGTTGTGTAACTTGTATCCTGTAAACTAGATGAAATTATGGCATGATGGAGTTATTTTTACAACACTGGTTGGCCGGTGTGGTGTTCGTGAAAGAGGAAGATTGTCTACCCTAACTTACGATCAACAATAGCGATGATTAAATTTGGGCTTCGTTTTCAGACTGTGTTAAATGTTCGGACATGTTCACTACTACAGCCAAGATTTCACTATGAAATCAAGTTCCTCAGGCCTCACCAGTTAAAATCCCAGACATTACCATACTATCAGTATTGGAGTATAGTGAAAAAATGTCATGTATTATTAAAGTCATCTGCTGTTCTAATCTTGATTTATAATTGCCTGCAATTGACGGTTTTTAAAATTATTGTGTTCAATTAGCCTTGTATTCAATTCAACAGCAAATTTTCGGAGACATTGGAATGATTAAAATCTGTTCGCGCAAGTTAACCGCTTCAAAGTGGTACGTAATTAATTTTTTAGCTTGAAACGTCAGACGCTTCAAAACACATTCAATTTTCCTAACATTCCCAATGCTCGTGGACTTGCATCCGTGAGCAACGCCTGTACCAAATTTTTCATGCATTGGTTGACGTTTGACCATTTGTTCGAATTAGTTTAACGCTAATATAACGTACAATCATGTCAAAATGCATAGTTTGCCATCAAAAAGCCAGGAAATGTCAGCATGGAGAGATCAAATAGCATTGTTCTTTGATAGATGGATGGATAACATATAAATATTAAATTGCAACTTTATTTCGGGTAGCAAAACCAACTTTCGAAGTGCAAACAGTTCTTCGTCACGTGGGGATATCAGAGTGAAAGCCTACCATCAAATTTATATTATGACTATGAAAAATATATTGATGGAGGTTGTCAATCACCGAGTGTTGAAATATGATTTGCACAAATTATAATTCTTTACTGGAATAACTTGAAAATTGCACACTTCGTTTTGTCGGCCAATGCCGACTTATTCAAGCTTCTGCGACACCTGGTGACGGGTGTTTATCTTGTTTAAGATGATTCCACGTCTGTGAGACATTGAATCTCACTCCACTTTCAAACATACACTCCTTCACATCACTGTATGTGTATAGGAGGAGTCAACGAAAAACACTCATTCACAGTGGCTCGTATGACCCAGGTCTATATTCAAAAGGATACTAAACCTTGTTTTGGGGATTTCAACCAATCCCTGTATCATTGGCGTCCCAAATCATTGGTTTCAAATAAAAACTCACACTTTCTTTGTCACAAATAGGATACTGTGGTTGTAGGAGGGTGGCCCGTTTAGCAGACTTTGCAAGGAATTTTCAAATTTTTTCGAAACATTTGAGGGTTGTCGAATATTACAAAGCATTGTTTTTCAGAGAACTAGGTGGAAACGTCGTTTTTAATATCTGTTCATAGGTCAAAATCGGGTGTGATACCCCTTTAATTTCACACTTTGGTACCGAATTTCAAAATAAACGAGACCTCGCTAGATTACGTTTGTTGGTATCAGGAAGGTTGTCCTAAATGACACGAAAAAGAAAGCGGTCCTTATTTAATGGGCAAAGCTCATGAAAAATATGACATACAACAAAATACAAACCAATGTAAAGGAAATACTACCCTATGAAACAAGCCAAACATATCAATGAAGTCTAACGAGTGCTGTCGGCACGAGTTTAGCTTATTGCAAAATAAGTAAAATATAAATATAATAATTTTCGTCATCTGGTACCTGATCATCAAAAGGATTTTTTTACTTCATAAACGGGTCAACTCGAGGTAAAACGCCACTTAATCTGCAGAAAAAGACGTTACAGTGGTTTTAGACATTACTGGGTGTGCCTGTTTACACGAAAAAGTAACAAAACAGGACCACCGGAAATGACTTGAAACTACTCTTTTCTAAAATGGAAGCCAAGACGTTTTAAAATCAATAAAACAGCTTTAACTTCTTCGATAATTGTCATAGAGAAGTATTTTTATTCTAATCTATAGCTTTAAGTGGTGAGCAACCCACTGGTGTACATAGAATCAAATTTGAGCATCCGTTGAGATAACTTCAACTAGAAGGAAATGGAGAGGTACGAAAAAAGGTCACAATCGAGACGGCACAAATTCTGATTAAATGCCATACCAAAATAAATGTACAATCTGTAACTGATCGCTAACCAAATCAGAACTTGAACTTGAACGAGCATTGGTATTTCTTCTTGGTAGACTTCGATACATGTTGGACCATTTGCTGGTTGGGTGGTACTGGAAGGACCTCGGTCATAGCACCACTTCAGGTAGGTATTGTCGTGCAAGTGCATCACCTATATCAATAAAAATTTCTAGAGATAATCCTGCGTAATGTGAGCCAAAGCGCATCGTATGAGAAAGGTGTGTGGTTTGATAATGATGCAGCATGTTGTACATCCCTCCATTTGCTCTAAGATGTTTCAGGTGGGTCTGAACTTTCAGCGTTGTCAGCGCAATGTAAATCACGTAAGAATCATAACTGATGGCAAAGATACCTTCCACGGAATGGGCTTGGAGGCTTCAGTTACCTCCATCCCTCGTAATGAGATAAATATAGATTATTGCATTGACGAAGTCGTTATCCCCCGTATTCTCGAGCCCGAGTGGATTTTAAAGAATTGTCGCCCGAGCGGCATTAGCCCCGAGGGTCATCAATCTACAAAATCCACGAGGGCTCTAGATAAGGGGGATAACGACTGAGAAAATGTAATAATCTATTTATACCTCATACTGAACGTTAAACTTTGCAATGAATCGATCTACCTTTCTCGACTCGCCTCGGCTTTATAACTACTTTCTATGTCAGAGGCCCGGGGTCAGAGGTCGTGACCTTTTAAGAAAAGCCGAGCTATTTTTGTCAAATAACGCTTTTAATCAAAACTAATTGAAAATTCAAACAAAATAGATATACAGTAAATCAATAAATTAAGGTTTAGCAACTATTATAGCTTAGGCCTACTACTCATTGTATCACGCTAAGCTTCGACCGTGAAAATATCGTCTGCAAAAGTAGGTTACCACTGATAACTGAGTATAATGCTCAAGTCAAAGGATACCGACGACACGATACCCGCATTCTAATAGGATATCGGTGATTTACAAGTAAGAGAACATGAGAGAAAAATTTCACTGAATTAAAATATCGTTTTTATGAAAATTGTGCGTCTTATTTTTCATAGCGTATAAATGTCGGTACAATACCCTTTGTGGAACATGCGATTGTTGCGCGTGCTCATTCAAGTATTCTATTTTCACGTTCAATGACGTCAGCCGCTGAGTGATGCAATGGTAAAGTTGACGACCCGAAACTCTTGCTGCCCGGTTTCGAAACCGGCTTCGGTTTCTGACAAAACGTTATTTCACTAGTGTGACAACTAAATGGGTTATTACACGAATTTATCCTATACACGTGATGGTATGGCCATGAAATACGGGTCGAATTGTGAAGTTTTATATGGATGAACTACTTTTCCGTAGTCAAAGCGCGTTGAATAGGAATTTTCCGTATTCAACGCGCGTTGAATATGGATTTTCCGTATTCAACGCGCGTTGAATACGGATGCCTCTTTTCTCGCCAAAATTCCCAACTGAGCAGACAATACTAAACAACTTATAAAACATAATATATGGCATCACTTTGGGTTCAGCTCCGTGCGCAATATTTTTACATGCCAATACTATGATATGCGTTTTCAAAACTAAACAAAAACGTGAAATAAAAATATTGTTGACATTTTTTCTTAATATACCTTGAAATTTTGCGACTGAGCAGAACACTTAAATCCCAAAGTCTCGAACTTGCCACAATATAATATGGGATTAGGAAAGCAATATGCATTACCAATGCATACCTCCTTTTGGTCAGCTATTGCACTACACCAGTTGAGGTTCTTTACGGTCAAATATGAGTCTATTTTTAAATTCGTTCTTAAAACAATCAAAATATGTCGAGCCCAAAAACAAAACTGCAACTGCAGCAAATATTGCATTTTTGTCAATTTTACGATAAAGTTCGGAATACTTTCAACCCAAAAATTATAAGAACTGCGCGCAAGAAGAATTTTAAGAAGTGTCTGAACGTGCATCAGCCACAACGTCTGGGTATCCTGCACAGATATTACTCAACAAAGTCAAGAAAAATCGTCAGAAATGTAAGAAAACTTTAAGTTAGATATAGATTTAGCTCAATCTCAGAGGAAAATACTGAAAATAGCAGATATGCACCCCAATCCTGTAGCTGATGTAAAATAGAACTTAACTGTCGTGTCATACAGGCAGCAAAAATTCATTCATAAAAATATTGCGTGCACGTATGCGTGTCACGCGATTTGCGATCAGCACTGATAAAAGATGGCAAACGACACCGAGACAAGCGGAGCAATCTGTGTAAACCCGCTTCTTTAAAGAATCCTCAGTGGGGCGTATAGGATAAATAGGTTATACAACGTACGTGATTGTATCAAGTGGTCATTATATCGAGATTCGTGATATGCAAAAGTATTTGAACGTGAGCGAAGCCCTAGTATATATATTGGCCATTCGAGGCTGGTATTGTGGTATAACACAATTTATCCTATACGCGTGACAGTATGGCCATGAAATAGGGTCGTATTGTGAGGTTTAAGAACTACTTTTCCGTGTTCAATGAGCTTCACCCTCGTTCAAATACTTGTGGATATCACGAATCTCGATATAATAACAACTGGTACAAACTGGCACGTTGTATAACTTATATGTACTGATATCAAAGAATATTGGTTCGAAGTGCATGTTCTTCGAAACATCAAATTCGAGTTATTCCAAATCTGTGAGTCTGTGATATAAGGGTTAACATATTCTGGGAATTAATACTTGTATTTTAAATAAGGTGACAGGAGATAATGAATACGATTCATTGGAAGCAGCCATGTTCTAGTGCTAATGCTTTAGTTCATATGATGTCTGGTGTATTTTGGCTCCACCTACTGGCGGACGAATGCCTTCTTTGAATGATTGAGACATTTGAAGTGGGCGCCTAAATTTGCAGTCAAGTTAGACAAGATTAAGAAATTATGTTACTCTTTGATGAATGGTGACCTCTCGCTTGATATTCAGAGGCGGATTTAGGGAGGGGGGGGGGCAAGGGGGCCATGCCCCTCTTAAAATTCTCCCATATTCCATTTGGCAGTTCGGGGGTGCGAATGTCTGACGGGCAAAATCCTGGTTGATACTGTGCCCTGGCTCCCCTAACTCAAAATCCTGGATTCGCCCCTGATAGTGTTGAGGAATCATTAACAAACTGGACATGAAGAAAATTGGAACTTGTTGCACAACCCAAAATGAATCAGTTGTGAGTGGGCTGTTAAAGATGGTCCATACTACGCGAATGACCAAGACGCATAACTCGACGGCTTATGGTCACGCCAACATATGTCGCGGTTAGATCTTAAACTTACTTCTACATTCATGTACAAAAAATGGCTGATCTGGAGAGATAAAGGCCAGCTATGCATGGAACGTTTCAAATGTGATCTACTGAATAAACCAATTTTAGGAGACCTTACCTGTGATATAGTCATTGAACAAACACTAGTGGGAACAACCAAAGGAGGATCTGAGTTGGCTGTTAGATTTGCCTAGGCTGTTGGCGGTGATGTTCCATTACTCATGTGTAGTAGATGATAAACCACTATATTTCAAACTGATCCTCGGCCTTGGAAACGCCCCGCCGCAACTGCAGAAAGCATGGATTTGTATTTGCATTGTACGTCTGCGCGTGAACTCTGTTAAGCAACGTGATGTGACAACCCAATATATCAAATCTTATAGGAACTTGAGGACAGTGAGATAAGACAATCTAATGGGCATTCTATTACGTACGGTGAATTACCTAAAAGTTCACTTGTAGTATTCACTTATAATAAAATCACTGGCACCTGTTGCGCAATCACCTTGGCCCCAACCAATATTTTTGACAAAAAGATGAAGTTTTGCATGTTATTTTTTAGAATTTCACACCTGTTCATTGGTCAAAATTCGCACTTTAAAAATACCTGCCTACATTTTTGGAACAAAAATCGTGAATATAAAATTTTCCAATACCAAAACTTTGCAATGCCGTAGTGTTCATTTGACACCAGGTGGCAGGTTATTTACAGAGATACAGTTTAAAGTGACATTTTTCTGTCATAAGGCAAAGCGTCCTCTAGTCCCAATTCATTTCAGATGAGATGCAGAACAGTGACCCACCTATAACAGTCACACAGAACAGTGACCCACCAAAAACAATCCGTGCAGGATAAAAATGAATACTAGGATTTTTGATTCTTAAACCAGTCAAAATTTTAGTCAGATGTGAATTTCATCTCCATCAGTTGATTGTCTTGTCTTTAAAACCACGAACTAGACCAAAAACCATGCCATGATTATTAAAGCAGTTCTAGCTGGTTTGTTGATTTCAAAACGTCAACGCCGGCCATCTTGGGAAATGGTGTTATTCTAACCCATTTCCGATACCTGGATGTTGGAAGACATTTTTCTGTTAATGAGTATGTCTAGTAGGTATGAAAACCCTTAAAATAACTGTTGTTGCATGTTTTGTGGGTCAGGTGATACATTGACCCGTTCATTAGTCTTGAAAACGGATATGAAGACTTGCTAGGTAAAACCAGGTGTAATAGTAAGCTATTTCACAGTTTAGATCCAGTTGAACTGAAGGCATTTTTAGTGTGGATACCATGATGTGAAATGACAAAAGAATGTTACAACTATGAAATTACCTGACAGGTAACCGGGTCTGCATTATTCCACTATCAACAAATACGGTCTTCCACACGCCAGCTAAATGATCTGAAATGATACTCATTAAAGTGGGGTCTAGCAGATAGGCTCAGAAGAAAACGGATACATTTGTTCTGTGAACTTCGTAAAGATTAAATTTGGAATGTTTGTACATCAGAGAATGCCGTTAGGATCAAATATAATCACCAAGACATTCATTAGGCGCTAAGGATAGCAATTTTCTTGTCGAACAATGGACCAGGTAGCCACATTGATTTTGACTCAAGGATACACTGAAAGAAAGTGCTTAAATTGTTCCCCGCTCCCCATGTTACCCCTTCCCTATGTTCCCCAACCAATATTCCCCGGTTCCGATATTCCCCCCGTCAAGGTGTTCCCCCGGCCTTTTGTTACCCCGCCCCCACGCTCACCTGGCCCTACCCATATTTTCTATATATCGGGAGTCAATTTTGTGTTTTGGAAAATGAAAAATTGAAGGTGAAACAAACTGGATTTGCCACCACCTTTAATAAATTGCTTTACTTGATTTTCCAAAAAAATCAACCAAATATTATCTTCATTATTTAAGTAGAGCCCAGTAATATACATAGTCTTATATATTATTATCTTAAGAGACCTACTTGCAAGACGTAAGCACACGCATGCGACATACAGTATATAATGCGTATTTTCTCTGAAAGTTAAGCGTTTTACCAATTGGGCACACATGGCTGGGCTCAGGCACCTGAGGCGCACCAAAATATCACTAGTAGGCAGAATATCGGGAGAGAGAAACATAGAATAGGAAAATTAGGAC
>NMRA01000294.1:508331-524963 GCA_002633005.1 Phoronis australis | reverse complement strand
ATAATCCTGCGTAATGTGAGCCAAAGCGCATCGTATGAGAAAGGTGAGTGGTTTGATAATGATGCAGCATGTTGTACATCCCTCCATTTGCTCTAAGATGGATCAGGTGGATCTGAACTTTCAGCGTTGTCAGCGCAATGTAAATCACGTAAGAATCATAACTGATGGCAAAGATACCTTCCACGGAATGGGCATGGAGGCTTCAGTTACCTCCATCCCTCGTAATGAGATAAATATAGATTATTGCATTGACGAAGTCGTTATCCCCCGTATTCTAGAGCCCGAGTGGATTTTAAGGAATTGTCACCCGAGCGGCATTAGCCCCGAGGGTCATAAATCTCCAAAATCCAGGAGGACTCTAGATAAGGGGGAAAACGACTGAGAACATGTAATAATCTATTTATACCTCATACTGAACGTTAAACATTGCAATGAATCGATCTACCTTTCTTGACTCGCCTCGGCTTTATAACTACTTTCTATGTCAGAGGCCCGGGGTCAGAAGTCGTGACCTTTTAAGAAAAGCCGAGCTATTTTTGCCAAATAACGCTTTTAATCAAAACCAATTGAAAATTCAAACAAAATAGATATAAAGTAAATCTATAAGTTAAGATTTAGCAACTATTATAGCTTAGGCCTACTACACATTGTATCACGCTAAGCTTCGACCGTGAAAATATCGTCTGCAAAAGTAGGTTACCACTGGTAACTGAGTATAATGCTCAAGTCAAAGGATCCCGACGACACGATACCCGCATTCTAATTGGATATCGGTGATTTACAAGTATGAGAACATGAGAGAAAAATTTCACTGAATTAAAATATCTTTTTTATGAAAATTATGCGTCTTATTTTTCATGGCGTATAAATGTCGGTACAATGCCCTTTGTTGAACATGCGATTGTTGCGCGTGCTCATTCAAGTATTCTATTTTCACGTTCAATGACGTAAGCCGCTGAGTGCTGCAATGGTAAAGTCGACGACCCGAAACTCTTGCAGTCCGGTTTCGAAACCGGCTTCGGTTTCTGGCAAAACGTTATTTCACTAGTGTGACAACTAAATGGGTTATTACACGAATTTATCCTATACACGTGATGGTATGGCCATGAAATACGGGTCGAATTGTGAAGTTTTATATGGATGAACTACTTTTCCGTATTCAAAGCGCGTTGATTATGAATTTTCCGTATTCGACGAGCGTTGAATGCGGATGCCTCTTTTCTCGCCAAAATTCGCAACTGAGCAGACAATACACAATAACTTATAAAACATGATATATGGCATCACTTTGGGTTCAGCTCTGTGCGCAATATTTTTACATGCCAATACTATGATATGCGTTACCAAAACTAAACAAAAACGGGAAATAAAAATATTATTGACAATTTTTCTTAATATACCTTGTAATTTTGCGCCTGAGCAGAACACTTAAATCACAAAGTCTCGAACTAGCCACAACGTAATACGGGATTAGGAAAGCAATATGCATTACCAATGCATGCCGCCTTTTGGTCAGCTATTGCACTACATCAGTTGAGGTTCTTTACGGTCAAATATGAGTCAATTTTTAAATTCGTTCTCAAAACAATCAAAATATGTCGAGCCCAAAAACAAAACTGCAAGTGCAGTAAATATTGTATTTTTGTCAACTTTGTGATAAAGTTCGGAATACTTTCAACCTAAAAATTATAAGTACTGCGCGCAAGAAGCATTTTAAGAAGCGTCTGAACGTGCATCAGCCACAACGTCTGGGTGTCCTGCACAGATATTACTCAACAAAGTCAAGAAAAATCGTCAGAAATGTAAGCAAACTTTAAGTTAGATATAGATTTAGCTCAATCTCAGAGGAAAATACTGAAAATAGTCTGTAGCTGCTGTCAAATAGAACTAACTGTCGTGTCATGCAGGCAGCAAAAATTCATTCATAAAAATATTGCATGCACGTATGTGTGTCACGCGATTTGCGATCATCATTGATAAAAGATGGCAAACGACACCGAGACAAGCGGAGCAATCTGTGTAAACCCGCTTCTTTAAAGAATCGTCAGTGGGGCGTATAGGATAAATAGGTTATACAACGTACGTGATTGTATCAAGTGGTTATTATATCGAGATTCGTGATATGCAAAAGTATTTGAACGAGAGCGAAACCCGAGTATATATATATTGGCCATTCGAGGCTGGTATTGTGGTATAACACAATTTATCCTATACGCGTGATTGTATGGCCATGAAATAGGGTCGTATTGTGAGGTTTGATATGGACAGAACTACTTTTCCGTGTTCAATGAGCTTCACCCTCGTTCAAATACTTGTGCATATCACGAATCTCGATATACTGGTACAAACACGTACGTTGTATAACTTATATGTACTGATATCAAAGAATATTGGTTCGAAGTGCATGTTCTTCGAAACATCAAATTCGAGTTATTCCAAATCTGTGAGTCTGTGATAAGAGGGTTTACATATTCTGGGAATTAATACTTGTATTTTAAATAAGGTGACAGGAGATAATGAATACGCTTCATTTTAAGCAGCCATGTTCTAGTGCTAATGCTTTAGTTCATATGATGTCTGTTGTATTTTGGCTCCACCTACTGGCGGACAAATGTCTCCTTTGAATGATTGAGACATTTGAAATGGGCGCCTAAGTTTGCAGTCAAGTTAGACAATATTAAGAAGTTATGTTACTCTTTGATGAATGGTGACCTCTCGCTTGATAGTCAGTGGCGGACTTAGGGAGGGGGGGGGGAAGGGGGCCATGCCCCTCTTAAAATTCTCCCATATTCCATTTGGCAGTTCGGGGGTGCGAATGTCTGACGGGCAAAATCCTGGTTGATACTGTGCCCTGGCTCCCCTAACTCAAAATCCTGGATTCGCCCCTGATAGTGTTGAGAAATCATTAACAAACTGGACACGAAGAAAATTGGAACTTGTTGCACAACCCAAAATGAATCAGTTGTGAGTGGTCTGTTAAAGATGGTCCATACTACGCGAGCGAATGATCAAGACGCATAACTTGAAGACTTATGCTCACGCCAACATATGTCGCGGTTAGATCTTAAGCTTACTTCTACATTCATGTACAAAAAATGACTGATCTGGAGAGATAAAGGCCAGCTATGCATGGAACGTTTCAAATGTGATCTACTGAATAAACCAATTTGGCAGACCTTACCTGTGATATAGTCATTGAACAAACACTAGTGGGAACAACCAAAGGAGGATCTGAGTTGGCTGTTAGATTTGTCTATGCTGATGGCGGTGGTGTTCCATTACTCATGTGTAGTAGATGGTAAACCACTATATTTCAAACTGATCCTCGGCCTTGGAAACGCCCCGCCGCAAATGCACAAAGCATGGATTTGTATTTGCATTGTACGTCTGCGCGTGAACTCTGTTAAGCAACGTGATGTGACAACCCAGTATATCAAATCTTATAGGAACTTGAAGACAGTGAGATAAGACAATCTAATGGGCATTCTATTACGTACGGTGAATTACCTAAAAGTTCACTTGTAGTATTCACTTATAATAAAATCACTGGCACCTGTTGCCCAATCACCTTGGCCCCAACCAATATTTTTGACAAAACGATGAAGTTTTGCATGTCATTTTTTAGAATTTCACACCTGTTCATTGGTCAAAATTCGCACTTTAAAAATACCTGCCTCCATTTTTGGAACAAAAATCGTGAATATAAAATTTTCCAGTACCAAAACTTTGCAATGCCGTAGTGTTCATTTGACACCAGGTGGCAGGTTATTTACAGAGATACAGTTTAAAGTGACATTTTTCTGTCATAAGGCAAAGCGTCCTCTAGTCCCAATTCATTTCAGATGAGATGCAGAACAGTGACCCACCTATAACAGTCACACAGAACAGTGACCCACCAAAAACAATCCGTGCAGGATAAAAATGAATACTAGGATTTTTGATTCTTAAACCAGTCAAAATTTTAGTCAGATGTGAATTTCATCTCCATCAGTTGATTGTCTTGTCTTTAAAACCACGAACTAGACCAAAAACCATGCCATGATTATTAAAGCAGTTCTAGCTGGTTTGTTGATTTCAAAACGTCAACGCCGGCCATCTTGGGAAATGGTGTTATTCTAACCCATTTCCGATACCTGGATGTTGGAAGACATTTTTCTGTTAATGAGTATGTCTAGTAGGTATGAAAACCCTTAAAATAACTGTTGTTGCATGTTTTGTGGGTCAGGTGATACATTGACCCGTTCATTAGTCTTGAAAACGGATATGAAGACTTGCTAGGTAAAACCAGGTGTAATAGTAAGCTATTTCACAGTTTAGATCCAGTTGAACTGAAGGCATTTTTAGTGTGGATACCATGATGTGAAATGACAAAAGAATGTTACAACTATGAAATTACCTGACAGGTAACCGGGTCTGCATTATTCCACTATCAACAAATACGGTCTTCCACACGCCAGCTAAATGATCTGAAATGATACTCATTAAAGTGGGGTCTAGCAGATAGGCTCAGAAGAAAACGGATACATTTGTTCTGTGAACTTCGTAAAGATTAAATTTGGAATGTTTGTACATCAGAGAATGCCGTTAGGATCAAATATAATCACCAAGACATTCATTAGGCGCTAAGGATAGCAATTTTCTTGTCGAACAATGGACCAGGTAGCCACATTGATTTTGACTCAAGGATACACTGAAAGAAAGTGCTTAAATTGTTCCCCGCTCCCCATGTTACCCCTTCCCTATGTTCCCCAACCAATATTCCCCGGTTCCGATATTCCCCCCGTCAAGGTGTTCCCCCGGCCTTTTGTTACCCCGCCCCCACGCTCACCTGGCCCTACCCATATTTTCTATATATCGGGAGTCAATTTTGTGTTTTGGAAAATGAAAAATTGAAGGTGAAACAAACTGGATTTGCCACCACCTTTAATAAATTGCTTTACTTGATTTTCCAAAAAAATCAACCAAATATTATCTTCATCATTTAAGTAGAACCCAGTATTATACATAGTCTTATATATTATTATCTTAAGAGACCTACTTGCAAGACGTAAGCACACGCATGCGACATACAGTATATAATGCGTATTTTCTCTGAAAGTTAAGCGATTTACCAATTGGGCACACATGGCTGGGCTCAGGCACCTGAGGCGCACCAAAATATCACTAGTAGGCAGAATATCGGGAGAGAGAAACATAGAATAGGAAAATTAGGACAGGGAACATAGGGGCGGAGGAATATAGGGACCGGTAACGGCAGGCAGACTTGAGTTTATATCTCAGCCATGTATACATGTATTGATCAATTTTGAGAAATTGTAAAATTTGAAAACTAATGCAAATGGATTTCAAATCTGTGCTAAGTTTGTTATTTTAGCGAAACGATGACTTTATGTTTTATCGCGGAAATGAAATTACGACAGCATATTGCATATGTGACTAATCTCAAATTCTTCTCAAAAAGTATAAGAAAAGGTATTGGTTTTAATTGTATATGAATTGAACCAAAACATTGCAATTTTAAAAAAAAGTGGAAGCATTTTGGGGAAACTACTGAGAAATAATTGACTATTTGGAAAATCAACAAATGTTTAATAAAAATAATAACTTAAAAACGTTTTTCTTTGCTTTTTCCAACACACTGCATAGTAGACTTTTTATACATTTAAAGAGAAGCACGGAACACGATCGCTGTTTCTACTTGTCCGTTAACTTGCTTATCACAGATGATAAGATTCAGTTTTCAATGCAGTATAGTCGTCGGGGGTCCGGAAGTTAAGACGGTTAATTGTAACACTTTTCAAGTTAAGCGAAGGATCGGAACGCGATGACGCTGCTTTTGAAAACGAAATACTTTCGTGAAGAAGATTGATGCTTGTGCCACCAGAACAAGGTTAATAGCGCCTTTAAGAAAATTTAATCTTTTGGTACACACATTTTGAACCACCATAAAAATTTTAGGGCATCTTTTAAAACCAGTGAAGGTTATCCACCTAGAGTTTGATCTATTTCTGGCCTATACATGTTATGTTGCTATACATATGTTACTTTGAGTCAGACTACCGTGAAATGTGATGTTTAGAATATGATTAACTTCCAGCTTACTTTTTACCCAACAAAATTGATTTTTTTTTACCCAAATGAAGGGAACAAAGTTTTCCACCAAGAAGTTACTTACAAATTTAACTTTATATGCCAAAGTGCATTTTCAATACCACGCACCGTCTTTCCATAGATCAACAGATCAAGAGTGCAGAATTATTTGCATACAATGGTATACAACAGCCGATTCCTGATCATTAACAATAATAATAACAATAACAATAACAACAGGAATAAAAGTGGTCTAAAATTGAATCCGTGTGGTATCCCATATGTAATGTTCACAAGGCTAGAGTTTCTCCATGAAAATCAACGAGATGCTTCTGTAAGAAAATAAGCATCGTTATTTAGACCAATTGTACTCGATTTTCCAAGGAGTGTGTTTTGATTGACAATATCAAAAGTCTTTTACAAGTCCAAAAGAATCATTTCTACAAAATTTTCTCAGTTTAAGTTCAGATTGTATGTAATCAGTAACGTGGATAATACATGTGTCGGTAGAGCATGGTTCCCTAAATGTTGATAAAACGTGTTTACAGACTGGAGTTGATCAGATATTAACACAACTGACCAGTTGTTTGCACAATTGAAGAGATATTAACACAATTGACCAGGTATTCACACAAGTTGCCAGATATTCACACAATTGAAGAGATATTCACACAATTCAACAGATGTTTACACAATTGAAGAGATATTCACACAATTGACCAGATACACAATTGACCAGGTATTCACACAAGTTGCCAGATATTTACACAATTGACCAGATAGTCACACAAGTGACCAGACATTCACACAGTTGTAGAGATATTCACACAATTGACCAAATGTTCACAGAATTGACCAGATACAGAATTGATCAAATATTCCCACAATTGAACAGATACTCACACAATTGATCAGATATTCACGCAACTGACCAGATATTCACAGAATTAACCAGATATTCACACAATTGACCAAATATTCACACAATTGGCCATATACTCACACAACTGACCATGTGTTGACACACTGACCAGATATTGACACAGTTGACCAGATATTGAAACAATTGACCAGATATTCACACAACTGAGCTGGTATTCATACAATTGCTTGCGCAAAACTCTTTCACAGATCTTTAGCATCACACTTTAAGTCGCAATAAACCGTCTTTAGCCGTCAAAAGGTAACTTTTGACTTGGACTACTTTCTAATGCAATTCGGTCTAAAATCGTTCATCAAGTCTTCATTTTGATGAGGAATGTTTTCCAGTCTATGGTAGAACTGATAGTTCGCTTGTGCTTGACACCATTTTCGTCATATAAAATGAGCCACGGTGACAAGTTTACTTATCACGCTTGTGCTTGACACCATGACATGAGCCACAGTGAAGTGTTATCACGCTTGATCCACAGTGACGTGTTATCACGCTTGATCCACAGTGACGTGTTACGACGCTTGATCTAAAGCAATAACCAACTTTCACTTCTTTCCAAGCCCAGTCCGAGTAAAGAACAAGTTTATACAGATTTACAACGGTAAGTGGTGTAAACTCAAAAGTCAGTTTTCCGACCAGAAGATGGCGTTTATTGTCGCTTCAATGCCGAAACTGGTCCATAATTGCTAACAACTCTTTTTGAACTCTTTTTGTGCAGCAGAACCACTCTAAATCATCAGGAATTACACCGGAGTATGAGTATTTATGACATGTTTTATGGGTGATGGCGACGACACACTTGGATGGAATACTGGCTGAACCAAAAGCATCGGATACATTGAGTGGACATGCTCTACAGATTCTTGTTTCAAGCAGAAAATATTCGGAGTTATTAGAATAAAATCGTTCCATCTATTAGATATATTCTTAGATGAAGCAAACCAGATGTAAAAAATAATTTAGTTTATCTGCAAGCTTGTATCGATCAAACTTAATATATTTTCCGCCTTCTAACCAGCCAACGTTACCCCACGGACATTGAGATTTTCACAAATCCCAGATCTTTTAGTGTCTTGCAAAGAATTCTAGAATCATTTCTCTCACTTTCTAGTTTGTCGTGAAAATGTCCTGTTTTGATTCATTTTTCATACATGTACATTTATGTTCAGAATATGTGGAACTCCGACCACATTTTCTTAATTTCGATATCAATTCATCCCTTTACCTTAGACTTTCAAGGGTCATATCTACACACCAAGGTGTTGAGCCCCGTTTTATCTTATACTCTTCATCTTTCGCATTTTAATCCGCTACAGCGACGCTAACATAATTGCTGGCGTCATAGCGGATCAAACTCTTATTCCAACCTCCAGTGCCAAGACACACTTAGAGAATTACAGCAGAGACCCCATCTAGCGGTTGTCAATGCAAACACTTATACATGGATTTTTTAAAATACTAATCTACATGCGGACCCAGCCTGATATATAGAGGGGTGGGGGCTCGATTTTTTGGTAACGTGGTCCTTTTACTAACAAAAAACACGGGGGACTAAAAAAACGTACCACGTTCAGACCTATAAATTGTGCATTCGCGCCTCTTTAATGGAATTTTGTCTCGTTTTCTCCGATTTTCTTGTTTCTTTGAGGCGGACCTTTTTGCCCACTTCACCAAATGGGGGGAAGGGAGACAACATTAACATCATTATAATGGATGATGGAGGGTCAGTTTAAAGGAGGCCTATCTAGTGAAACACTATTGTCATTCGTATGCATGGTTGCTAGATTTCACTTGGTGTGGTCGATTCATTCGCCACACGTGACGCTTCTGTAATAAGCAATTCCGGTGTAACAGGAGCTACTTTTAATATAATACAAAAGCGAGAGAATTTTCCTAACGTTAAAATGCTGAATACAGAAAGAAGATGCTACAGAAAAATTGCGCAACACCCTTAATCGTTTTTAACAAGTGTTAATGCGTCGACTCTTTCTCGGACAGCTGTGCTCACTTAACCTTATTACATATACCTTGTGGTAAAAACAGATGTTACTATAAAGCTGCTACAAGGTTAGTGGCGCATGATTCGGACGAGGAACAGTGATCTGATTTTTAAAATACATACGGCATTTACTGTAGCTATGTCGGCACACTGTCTCTAAAGACAATTTTCAGCTTTCATTTCTAAGCTCTACATGTGGGAATAGTTGCACGCTGAATTTCCATTAGAATTAATGAACAATGGGATATTATATTGATTGGACTATACATTTACGTGGAACAACTTCGTTAAAGTAATGATACATAAAGGTTACTAGAGCTTGACTCAAAATGGCCATCACTTTAAGGAAATGAATTAACAGTTAACCGTAGCGTTTGCATGTTGCGTCGGCGTACATTGATCAAAGGATATTTTTACATTGTGTCAGAGTTATATTGACGGATGCCATTAGCTAGTTTGCCTTTTTGATCATGGGTTGTACTCCAAATTGAACTCAAACTTAGATTTGACATGTTCCGTTGTACTTGAGAAATCAAGATCCAGTACATTGTGTTTTAAACAAACTAATTTAGTGTCTAGTAAAGACTAATTAACACTTGATCTATAGACTGGAGCTATAAACTCTAGTAAAAACTCGAGATTTCGAGTTCCGAGATGAACCTTTAGCGTTTATACTTTGGTCATCATGTGTGCAAGTTAGGATTTGACAGTTACCCACGAGTTCAACCCCAGTAAAAAGATTAGACACCAGACCTTGAACTGCGAGACTCAGGCCGCGTATTTGGTAAACAGTATGACATTTTTTACCTTTCCGGTACCCAAATGCAACCCCACGTGTGCATGCCCCTTCGACAACGACGGTCCTATAAACGGAAAGTTGTATCATGAAATACGTAGCGATGAGTGTATCTAAAATAACCAACTGAACTCATAACTGACTAAACACGAACAAAACCTCATTTTTGGTTGACGTTTGCTAATATGATTCATTTTTGACTAACCTGAAAATTATAGTTTTGGCTGCAGGAGGCCCAAATGGACTTACGCTTAGGGGAGAAATGTTTATAGAAATTCCCGGTACACAGTAGTGGTTGGTTATTTGTGAGCGGTGGCGACAATTTTAGCAGTCACTAATAACGAAAAGCGTCTACATAAACGCGCAATAAGTTGTGCAACGTATGGCAGTTAATGCACCGCCAAGTGTCTACACAAACTATCACAAAGCAAGATTGATACCTCAACGGTTTATTGAAAATAAAGCGTTTTTGATACAACATGAACCAAGACGAAAATTCAACAGAGCTTCTCTCTACGCCTTTTGATTAATTAGCACCACCGCCAGCGCCTTCAGTCATTTTAAGCTGCATAACAACAGCGTCTTGCATTCAATTCTATCACAGGAACCAAAGAAGTGACTCTAATCAAGCGTCGGCAAACTGCGATTTTTAATAAAATCACTCCTCTTCAGGGTTTGCTGTTTTTCTGTCTCTGGTAAAAGTCATTAAGTTGACTAGAAGAATATCCCAACCAAACAATAATCACATAAGACATTTTTAAGATTTAAAACCTCTTGGTTTGATAGTGGTACCAGAGAGGCAGTGTGAGTGAAAGCTGAAAATCTCTCCTTAAATAGACAGGACAGACTTATATATAGCTTGTCTAACTCAGTATAGCCGCATGTACGTGTGAACACTAGTTAGGCTGCAGATTCCCTTTTCTTCAAAACGGCGGCTCCGTGTAGCACGTGGTGCATTGCAGTGCAGTGACCGACATGGAGGAGGCTAATACAATTCCAGGTTGCTTTAAACCACAGGCATTCTCAGCTTCTGATCGTCCCCAGTACACTATGTAATACTGCAAGGTATGACACTCGGGACAAGGAATTCCACGGGTGCTTCACTTCAGACGTCCACATCAAACACAAATTCCAATACATTTACACAGAAAAAGGGTTTCAACAAACCATATTGTTCTTTCCTCTAATACCATTCACGATGTCCTGCTCCAGCGAGATCGCAACAAATTCGCGGTCAAAGCACAAAAATGTTCCCAAAAAGCCCACGCATCAGTCTTCCTTTGACGGTTGAGGTCAAGGACGGTACGGCAATTGCCGATTTGTCACGGAGTGCCACGACCTCGATAACTCCACACTTCGCCAAACCATTTCGTAACCTTCCGTGATGAACCGGCAATTGCCGTCCATCCGTAACTCATCGGATAATTCCGTACCGTCCTTGACCTCGAACCATCAAAGGAGCATTAATGCGTGGGCTTCTTGGGAACATTTTTGTGCTTTGACTGCGAATTTGTTGCGATCTCGCTGAAGCAGAACACCGTGAATGGTATTAGAAGAAAGAACAATTACTAATGGTTTGTTGAAACCCTGTTTTGTTTAGATTAATTGAGTTTTGTGTTTGATATGGATGGCTGAAGTGAAGTACCCGTGGAATTCCTAGTCCCGAGTGTCATACTTTGTAGTATTATGTATAGTGTACATGTATTAGGGACGATCGGAAGCTGAGGACGCCTGTCCTTTAAAAAAACCCCGACTACAAAATACCCGACTGGATGGCAGCACTATTGGATCGTATTTGTGAACTTAGTAGAAAATTTCCTTTCAGAATCTAGTTGTGGCTCTTGTGAAGCATTGTAAAGGCAGTGTTGGTTGTGGGCTTAAAAGTTTCAATTTTGCATTTTTGCCACCTTTCTCTGAATCGGACTTCTTTTTCCAGTAGAAGTGAAAGGGTTAAAACTAAGGCAGAGTAAAGTTTCTATGGTCTTTTATTGGACTTTTGAGGTGAATTAACTCTTAACATTTTATTATGTTCATCGAGTTATGGACAGATTGAAAAAAGTCGGAAAGTCCAGTGATGTGAACACTGCCAAGCAAAATCCAGTCATGACGTAGGGGGCTGGAGTTAGTTTTTAGGAACACCGGTAGAGGGAGATGCATTTTAGAGGGACTCAGTCATCAATCGCCAGTATGAGCCACGCGGCTCGGCATTGTCAGCAAAAATCGGTAAGTTTCTAGAAGTTTTTGATTTGCGATTTACGTATTTTAATAGTTAAAATTAAAGAATGCGGGTATCCTTGTCTGCAAAATTTTACATTTAGCCCTTATCTACAAACTAAATAATCTAACTCATTTTTCTGAGAGTAGAACAGCTGCAAAAGTTAATATCTAACAGTAAACTGATGTGACCAAATTAATCCAAATATTTACTTTTTCCATGCAGGGATACAGAAAACGAATCAATATTGGCAATTTTCTCAGTTTACTTATTTTTTGTGATTAAATACTCCATATGTACGGGTTTGTATTCATACTTCAATTGGTTTCTTAAAACCGATTGAAGAACTGTTAATAAAAGTTGATGTATGGCTTTGTTTATTAGATAATCAAGGCTCCTGATTGTGGTAATTACAAAATACTACACGGCATAACAGTATGACGAGCTAATGAATTGCAAAGTGGGTAAATAAACTTGCACATCGTCTTACCAATAACATCATTTTCAAATGATTAGTTTTGATCATCATGCTGTACTCTGAATAAGACTCGCACATGAATCAATGTAAATTGAACAAGAGCCAATCTTGGGGGCGAAAACTATTTGTGGTGTTGTAATCAGACAGTGTGGATTACTTCTCAGAAGTCATGGATAAGGCACCATTTCCGAGCAGGAATATATACCTCGTGGATAAGCCAGGGCAAATGTTGTAGATTTACTTGATGAACAGGTCATGCTGAAGGAATCCTCAGCACCAAAATATTGCTCAAAGAAATTTATGAGAGAGTTTTTGTTTGATTATACCAATTATTACACTCTACTTATTTCAGATGGTCTTTCCGAAATGATTTTTATATATAATTATGACTAGTCATATTTTTCAATCTTTAAGACATGATGAGATCAAGAATGCTCAAGGCGCTCCAACGTTTCGATTGCATTCTGAGATCATCTTCAGGATGAAAATGTCAAATAAAAATACACGAACTGCGTAACTTCAAATTGCCTCCATTCTCACCAAGAAAGCAAATTCGAAGGACGATAATATTTTATAGTTCAGCAATTACGATCAACGAAGTAATCGAAATACGCCGAGTGGAGTGGTGAACGATGCGAAAACAAACGCAGATGGTTTTAATTTAGACAAAAAGAAAAAAACAATCTAATAAACGGAACACAGTGTCTTTCAAATTACCAAGGCCAGTGTTAGCTTGAAGGTGCACTTAGGGCCCGTCACGTGATTTGTGTTGAACAAGCAGCGTGAAATCGATAAAGCCACATACAACCGCATCCTGAACTGGAACAAAACACAACGCAAAGCACCATAGACGAACATTATCCCCAGATGATACTCTTTCAATTGTCCGGCAAAGTTACATGTAAGTGAGTCCAACCTTCACATTTTGCGCTGTTAGAAAAACCAATAGTAGAAAAATGCAATTACATACAACGCTGTAATCGTACAAAATACTAATAATATCCTTCGATCTATACATCAAATTCCCTGCTATATGATCCTGAAAGCAAAGGGAAAGTATGTTTACAAATGCTAAAAATGTCAACTTAAGGGTTTTTAATAAGTCGAGTTAGCGTTTGTATTTTTGCAAAGTTAGAGTAAGAATTGAATGGAAATCTTCGATTGATATTATGACAAATATGCTAGATTCTCCAACCAATCATGGCACGGCGGCCATTTTGCTAGTCAATTGTAGTCACTCTCGATCTAACTCGAAAAAACTTGCCTTTCAGGTACATGCATTTGCGTGGTCTTGCGCGTGATCTCGCCAACGTCCTTCTTATCTGGTTTAATCATATCTGAAACGTTGTCCTCATACGTAGCTGGAGATACAGAGATAACATGTTTATCAACTTATTGAACAAATAAGTGAAATATAATAAAAAACACATTTGTGTATATGCCAAAGATCCTCGAAGGGAAAAGCCGCTTCAGTGAAGACCACCGTACAATACAAAAATATAATATAAAACAAACAAGGAACAGGAAAAATGGGACAGTAATTCTTTACTATTCCTATATTTGACATTGGATTAGAAGACTGGCATAAGAACTCAAAAGTATAAGAACTTCAATAAATAAACAAATATATAAATAAACCTGACACCTTACTAAAAAGAAATACAGGGGTGCTACATATATGCACAGATTCTTCAGCACGAACTCTGAGGTTAGGGTGAATATTATTTTCCTGTCACGTGCTCTTCGGAAGAACATTTTGCCCTTTCTAGTATCTTCTCCGGTGGGTATTGTGACTCAAAAAACAGTCGGAGTATCCCACAGGCGATAACCATGCGAAGCGCTTACGCCCGTCGAATGGATCTCGCAAAGTTAAACAATACCTAGCGACCTCCATACGATGTCATTCTGCATGGTAGTGGTATCGGTGGTATCGTCTCGAGCAGGTAAACGAAAGAAGTGGCCACAAAAGCTGGGACGAATGGGCGAAAGTGGTATTGTCTCAGGTGTCTATTTACCCAGTTGCCCAGCTAGTACGTTGGTTTGGAGTTTGAACGCACCAGAGCACCTACTAACCTGCCAGCCACCCTGAGAGGAGGCAGCACAGACGAGGACTTGTCTATTAATAACCCATTATGGGAAACAAACACTCCTCGCATAGGCGACTACATCACAGCTTGATGGCCATTTTATCCTGGCATTGCGACAAAACTGTTGTCGTTCAATTAATGTAATTTTTTCAATATGAATATCTTGCAGACTTCCTGGCGCGTTTGCAAACACTGGTGTCGTATGGCACTCGGCTGCCTAATTTGCCGTGAACTGCATGGTCACGGCTCATGTGCAGTCAAGTACTCTAACAAATTGGCTGAAATGAAATTAACGAGAAAGTCAATGTTGGTGTGAACAGACATTTAAATGAGTGCACACGTGCACACTTGCGCTTGATTTTTTTGCTGCCTGACCACCAAGGCAACTCATTTCTTATGGGGTTGCCAAATAACACATTTGCGTAAAAATTGACCACCTATTCAGCAGACATTATTTACGGCCGAAAAACGCATTTTTGGATAAATGTATAATTGTTCAAAGGGATAGATTACTTGAAGCTGTTAGCTTTGATGAGAGCTATAAAACAACCCGCTGTGTTTCGTAATTTTATTACAAATTGCAAATTCTTGCCGTTGCCTGTCACACGTTCCTTGAACTTCATGTTAGTGACTACCAATGAAATACATTGTCATTTAGCGACTAGAATAAGCTCCGACAGCTGAGTGTTAGACTACGACTGCATGAGTTTCAGGTTCGATTCCTCACTGAGGCTAATCTCAGAAAATTACTTTGTCTTCGATAATGTCTCATTAAATCGACGCACCGGAGTTCCTGAAGAAGGGTGTATCAGTGGGAGTACAAAATTAGAATTTTCCGCAGATGGGCGTACATTTGGAAAAATATGAATGTTTGAATCTTTAAATTTTAGCCAATTTCGGAGGAAATTGACACAAAAACCATAACTGCAATTAATCTCAACAATGAACTCCTAATGGAATGTCATATATCGACAACGTTGTGCATTGACTCTTGAATTTGCGCACCAGCTATCGTAACAACACTAATACACGTGAACGTACATGTTTCACTTCCCAAATATAAGTCCGGGTTGACTTTTGACACATGGACCAATGTTTTGTGAGTATACGCCCCGGCCTTATCTAAAGAAAACCCCGATTGATTAATACGAATTGAATTAATACTTTGAAAATTAGTTGTCCGATACACGTTGTACCAGACGTGAGTAACCTGCTCAGGTGGGCTCAATGCACTCACAGATCATCTGCAACTATTTTTATGCTATATTAAAATTGAATTAATAGGCAAAACATATTAATGAGAGAATTACAACCAAAATTAAAATTCATCATTTTCTGAAAAGTTCTGAGGGTTCCTTGATCTAAAACGCAAACTGGTTAAAAGGTGTTCAGTAGCTAAACGGGGAGGAGTATCGTGTTTTGTAGGTTATTAGCTGAATAATGGCGATGACGGAAAACTATTGTGTCAGGAGCATATCATAGTAATTTTTTTGATGTCTTGGTTTCACGAATTTTAGCTGTTCAAAGACCGCGGGAACTCAGTATACGCCAGGTCTCAGAGTCGGGTTCTCCGCCGTCTTCAAGTTTAAGCTAGGGGACACATCTCTGGCTAAAGCTAAGTAGGTCGCGAGCACAGTCGCCAAAGACTCCCGTAGAAAATTAAAACATATACCGTATAGCCTCGCATGTGCCTAATTTCGTCACTGCGCCCGGTACTTAGGCGCGTGCGACTATATACTAGACATTTGAGTAAAACTTGTGTTGATTATGTTGCTCCGGATATAGGTGCACCCGTTCAATGTTTTTAACACTCCTCGTTTGCACGTGGATTATAGTGCAAATTCTTTCTGACATACTGCCGAAGAACTTGTATTGCTGGCATGAAAATAACAAGTCTATGACAATTTCAGTCCGTCCAACTCTTCCGGACCACACTGTGATCCTCGCTTGTACCTCTCTTCCCATATGCAACCATCAGTAAGCTATCCTTGAATGTACCCTCTGACACAGGGCCACCTGTACTGAACAGTGGC
>NMRA01000294.1:496637-507744 GCA_002633005.1 Phoronis australis | reverse complement strand
GGGGGGGGGGGGGCTCGTTCGAGCCCCTCGAGCACCCCTGGGTGCGCGCATGCTACCTTTCGTAGCACTGTGAAAGAGTGTATCCTTAAATGCTCCTTCGCAAGACGACCAACCACTTCACTGCCAAGTAGATTTTGACAGCAAAGGGGTAAAGTGATCGACTTGGACTCGGGCTCCTAATCCAGGTCAATCACTTCTTCTTCAAACACAGTCAGCGAGTAAGACACGATAGATTTCGGATTAGACGTGAAAGCCACGATCGTAGACAGTCAGGTTAAACAATCACGATTCGATTGCAATTAAAACGTTGTTACCGCAGTTTTAACTTAAAAGTATGTTTTTAGATAAGGATCATTTTATACAAAATTAGTTCTTGAAAATAAAGCTTATAATGACTTTAAAATTGTGTATTTTTAGAATTTAACTGTTCCTGTACTCGACCAGAGTGCTACTAACGCTACACGCTGTGTTAAATAAATAGATAACTTTACACGAGTCTCAAGCTGATGACATGGGCAAAATCTCTTGGAAATTTCGTCAAAACCCCGAGGCTTGCCAAGAGATTCCCGAGGCTTGCCAAGGGATTTTGACGAAATTTCCAAGAGGTTTTACCATGTCATCAATCTGAGACGAGTGTAGGATTTGTTTTCTCACATGAACCATAAAAACGATTTTTTGCCGAAAAACTCGACGTGTCTAAAACTTTCAACTACATGATGCAACTTTTGTAAATACACGCTAGCGCAATGTAAAGTAATTCAGTGACTTTTGATTAATAGTTTTATTTTAAGCTTAACAATTGTAAATCGCATTGAACTTTCGTTGCAAATACTTAAGTTAGAATCTAATAAATAGTCTTTGAAGTTGTGATATTAAAACTTAAAAGAATGTTCATAAATAACAGTCAGCAGAGAAAATGCACTTAGTGTATTTTTAAAATCATTAAGGTGCGCCTATAACCGGAGCACCGCCCATGCCTAATTGTAGAACTTAGGCACACGCGCCTATATACAGGACATTTGAGGAAAAAATCTTGTGAAAAAACGCAGTGACCCCCGTATAGGCTCATGCGCCTAATTTGCGGGACTATATACTGCATCTATTTTTTTCAAATTTCATGATTTTGGGTTTCCACTTGATAAAAGTTTTCTTGTCGCTACCGCCTGCAATATAATGGGTGATTGATCAGGTCTTCGAGGCTCGGGGTCACTGCCTCCGCAGACGCATAGTGTTTCCCTGTCAAAATTTATTATTTTCAATATTTTCGACAATTGTCAGAATGCATAACCATTTCACTTAAGTTGTATTTCGTCTAATTTCACCAACTAAAACGAAAATCAAATTGGTCCTTTTGCTCTCATAAAATCGATCTTACCATATTCCTACCGTGAT
This sequence comes from Phoronis australis, assembly GCA_002633005.1. Classification (NCBI taxonomy): domain Eukaryota; kingdom Metazoa; phylum Phoronida; family Phoronidae; genus Phoronis; species Phoronis australis. Next base: position 506,352 of record NMRA01000294.1, on the reverse strand, counting down.
AGGATTCAAATTCCGTTACCAACAAGAGCATTAATGCCATAATCGACTCAAAAAACGTTTCAGAGTTCATCGGGGTTGGTAACCCTAAAACTTGCGTTTAGAAATTGACGGATGAAGGCTTTGCAATATTCTCAAACCCCCAAAGCTCTTCGATTAAATTTGCTGTTCTTCCTGTGTATCGGCTAGCTGTCTAAACACGAAAACCGAACTAGGTCGTTTACTATTATAAGTTCGATCTCAAAATGTATGTTACCATGAAAGGATTTGTTTTCTGTAACCAGCAAGAGTACAGTCACATGCCCTCCGAACAGGTCCAGCAAGAGTACACACGCCCTCAACAGGTCAGAGGTTGTCTAACTCTGAAATTCGAAAATGTCGCGTAGCGATTTTCATTCAAAAATGTCAGTCACGTGACATAACAAGGTCCACTTCCTGTGAGGCTGAGTAAATGTTGGTTTTGTAATTTCAATTAAAAAATCGAAATATGCTTAAAATGACAGCTAACAGGGCAAAGTGTAGTTTTAAGAAAGTAACATTTACAACTAAACAGTAGCGAAATGTAGCTGTCCTGTATGTATTTTGACAGGTTTTTCATAAGATGTTTTATGTTCTAATAACTGTTGAAATCACGCCCAGCTAGGATATCAACTTATCAAAATGGCTCAAACGACTAAGAGCGTACGTACACAGTGGTCGGCATATCTCAATTTGGCACGCAGCAATTTATTGTTGCCAGTTGGGATAACAGTTGTTAGTTATTTACACACTCAGAAAGTACTTGCTAATTTGTCAATGCATACAACATCATCAACGACACTGACCCCATTCATCCGCCATGCTCAATCGCAGATATTTACGAGCAAGTTCCTAACTGAGCCTATCTCCTTTCTTATTTGTTTGTTGTTTTGCTAAAACACGTATTGATTGGTCGTTTGCCGGCTGTCGCTTTTACCTATTTATTGTAAATATTGCCTGGCAAAAGCTCGGATGTGCAAAACAATATACCTGCATATTGAAACAAGGTCTTATAACACCTGCAAACAATCCAAATTGACTGAAATTACCAATAGTATAAATGGAAAATGTATATTTATGCTTACCTATATTAATGATATGTTGGCATCTATACTAATAATGCAACTTCCTTAGTTCTTCTTTATAGTTCAAGTGACCAGTGTCATTGTATGCTCATAATATTCATTTACTCATACAAATTCATAGAAAATGACAAAGGTAATTGGTCAGTCGGTATGATAAAATTATTAACAAAGCCTTAACTAATCTTTTCAAATGGTAATGCTTTCGGGCTGTCGTCGACGAATTTTCTGCAGAACTTCATGTCTGATAACTGTGACACTGTTTCCCTTAAAATTGTATTACAAATACCTGTAGAAGTTTAACAAAAATTGCCATTTCATTACACCATATGAGTTTATGGAATTTTAGTGTAAAGCAGATATCCGAGACGAATTTGCTGATTTGATGGAACAGGGGTTTTTGGAGTATTTTATTGGTACTGATAGTAATCACCATTTGTTCCACCACGTGATCAATCATTTCTACTCCGTAAACTGTTCTGTGTACACGTGCAGCCAGAGACATAGAGAAAGAGGGGAAGCGGTGAAGGAGGGGTGAAGGTTGCATCAAGGCTCACTCAATTATGGATATCACGGCGAGTCACGACTGCACTAGCTCAGAATTCACTAATCACTACAAATTTTTCATTCCACCCGCGGTCGCCATCAGTACGTCAACCCTGACCTACCAATTCTCTGGTTGACTGCCACAATTCATCTCGATTCAATTTTCGTTCTCGTTCACGAGTTCAGATGGTTCTCGACAGTCAATACGAAATCACGCCCACGCGGTGACTTTGCAATTATGGTAAGCCGATTTCAGTTTAACGGCTCCCGGATCCATGGTTGTTTAAAAGGGGGGTCGGAACAAGGATTTTTTAACAAGGGGGCTCCAAGTCAATAAGTTGAAAATTCCAGATATGATCACTTAACTCAACAGAAAAATGGGGGTCCGGACCCCTTGTCCTTCCTGGATCCACCTATGACGAATAAGGTAATCACCCTCTAGACAAGCAACCACTACCGCCATTCCACGGCGCAGGACATTCGGGACTGAAAACTAGCTAACATCTCGAAAACTTGCACCAAACTCGCCGCAAGATACTTGTTTACGGAACACAGTCCGGCTCTTGCATCCCCTGCAGGTTTGCGTCTCACAAGGTTTTCATACATTGACAACAGGCGCTAGGACCCGGCAAGGTAATCAAGTTGCAGGTGTAGTTAAGTACAGTACACCAGATAAAGTCGTGTTATTTCACGTGGTTAGTTTACCAATAAGTTAAACTGCAGACGCCGCAGTAACCCATGTAGAGTGCGAGTGCTATTTGTCGGTAGTGCTACGATTCAGTGACGAAGTGTTTTATATTGGTCGTGGGTCCAAGCGACATTGCACCACTTACGTAGAAGGCCGAGAATCAATTGCGGAGCACCCAAGTCATAACTCGCCGTGATATGACGTTGAAGTTCGGAGTTGTGAAGAGGGTAGCAGGATTTCTGCAAGTCACACAATGAGGTATTTGATTTAGCAATTTACAGATTTTAACAAAATTTGGGAACTTTCATCTACTTGCAGGTCCCTCAGTAAAAAGTCTCAAGTTATTTCCACAACGTTTTCAGTTGCTCCATTTAAAGATACACTATCGTTTTTGCAAGCATGTCTGGTTTTATTGTTATTATTGTATGATAGACTTCTTACTAGCTTTGACTGTTCTGTTACGGTGTTTTGATATGATTTCAAGTCTCCAATGCTCGAAGTTGCCTGCCAGACACTTGCTGAAAAATGGCCGTTGACTGAAAATACTTTATCATATATCGAATGAGATTTAAGTTTATTAGCAGAGCGTTTGACTGCCAGCGCAAATGTTCCAGACAAATCATCTTTCTCGCCAATAACGCCACTTTAATCAAATATCACATAACGAGCCTCTCATCAACACTTAATTTTTTACTACGAACATCTAGTGTGTTATACGTGCTGTCCAGTATAATTTGTTTACATCAACGATCAAGCGTCAACGCATTACGTCTCTCAGTATTTCTGAGGTCAAAGTAAAACGTAAGTTCGTTGATGTTCTAACATAAATTTGGGTCTTTATACTCAGCTCTGACATTAACTTGACTGTACAGTGTTAACATCTCTGACATTAACTTGACTGTACAGTGTTGAAAGGCTTGTCACAAAACCCATGTAAATAATATTGTAACTGTGACGAAATGAAAAAGGCATTATTTGCGACCGTTTCATGTGAGTGAGTTTGAAAAGGCCTCCAAGGTCTGGTGTGATATGTTATTGACAATATTCTAAACGCGTTCAATGTGAGATTGAACTAGCCGAATGTTACAGTAGTATTTATATCTCATAAATTCAATTTATCGCTTGAGCAGTTCTCAATTTCAAGTGAACGTCATAGATATGGCACTTGGTTCTTGCTTTTTAACAAATGCCGCAATTCGCAGAACGAGATGAATTTTTCAGCTACGAAATTGATGTTATAGTGACATCACCCGCGGTAATGAAGCGTGTATAAAATGAACGCGTATTTATCTCTTAGAAAACGTGAACAGTTGTTCTGAGTTTTTCCATAAAAAATGCGTTGCTCTTCTGTCGTGAACGTGTTTTCTTTTGCGAGGGTAGTTGCCCTCTACAACTACAACTGTGTACTGCTGTGCGTGAACTTGGAATCCTGCTTAATCACAAGATCGCATATGTGTCAACTTGGAATTGAATATTCTCTAAGACAAAAAGGTGAAATTTTTGTAATTATTGGCTTCACGATCAACCATTTTCTCCTTTACCGTAACTTGAGTCGCTGAACCGGAAGAATATGTGAATGGCTAAATCGATTATTATTTGGTGAAAGTTATCGCCCGTTATTGAAAAGGTTGGTTAAAATTGACATTATTTTATTCAAACGTATCTTGATTTAGTGCAGTGCAAATTTTTATGAACATGAACGTGATTATTTGAGTAGGCCTAAACTTGTCAAGTTGCCTCGCGTATTCCAAGTTCACGCAACATTCACTTCCGCTTAATCTTGAGATTAAACGGGATTCCAAGTTCACGTACAGCAGTACCACGAGTTCAACTCATGTAGCACGGTAGTGCAACATTCGATTTCGAATCAAATACTTATTTTAGTGAGGTTACTTCTCTAGTGTGCTCCTGCTCTCTTTAATTCACCCACACCCAGGAGATTGGCCGTCGGATTATTACATGCTCATTTTGAACAGCACAACACACCGGCTGCGTGGGCCAATTTCAAGGCGTCCAGCAACGAAGACAGCTGAAGAGGTTGCCGCCTCGATTTCAGGAAATTTTGACTTGAACCCTTTCTTAGGAGTCAACGATTTAAATTAAAATCACAAAAACATTACATATTTTGCTGTTTTACAGCTCTCGTCAAAGCAACATGGCGAAGGCGACCCTTCCCCAAAATGCGTTTTTTTAGTCATAAAACCCGCTGTGTCTTTATAATATTTGCCGCAAGTCTGGCGAGGATGGGGACTTTCTTCTTTCGTTTAAATCATAATCCTTCATCTATGCCTGCTTTTCCTCACTAACTTTGTACAGCGGGTCACCTTGTGTGCATTCTGGTTACATGATTATTCGATGATAAAACAGACATCAATTTGTTTTCCACTAAAATTCATTGATACACAGAAATCTATGTATCACTTTATTGCAGTTCCTTAAAGGGACAACGAACCCGTGCTTTTTTGTCAAAAAGGCTACTTTAAAAGGGGTCGCTGCTTGTTCTTTACTCAAATTAGAGAACACGTGTTGCGTTACTGTTACGGTCAGGGCTCTTAAAGTTTGCTTGTCACGGTGGTTTAGTTGAAGCTGCCGAAGCAGTATGATCGTCGGAAAATATCAGGTGTTGAACTGCAGTTCAACCAAAGGAATAAAAACACTGCCAGATAAACTAGACAATACAACGTAAGTTTCACGGGTTTAATAATCAGACGACAATGGATGACAAGGACGGAACCGGAATCTTTACAACCAAACACAATTGTATGAACAACACTAAGAACACAATGGCGGTGATGTTGTTTTTTAAGAGTAAATAAGCCTGGGAAGAAAGTTGCTTTGACACGGGAATACGGTTTATGGCTGCTTTAAACTTCGTTAATTTTTAAGTCACCTGTCACTTTGAATGATTGAACGTTCACAAAATATTATTTTACGTTGCGTGACATGTCATGTCGGACCACCATGTGGATGCTGATTCATTGGAAAAAACAATAAACGAGTTGTGTAGTTCATATCTAGGAGTACTTCGTGCCAACCGACGTAATTGAGTATGATAAATGTAGTACTTAACGGAATGAAAGAATAGTGTAGAGGAGTCGTGTATGTCATGTGCTAAACTGACACTTCATCAAGCAAGTTCAATGACGTACACTTCGAATAAAGGTTTCTCATAAAGTGGCAGAGAACGTGAAAAACAAACCAAATTGCATCATTCAAAGTGGTTCTCTGCCCCTGAAACAGAAGAAAAACCATTTACCAGGTATTTTCACGGCTTGCTGGTAAAGATTTTGAATTTCTGTTGATATCGAAGCAATTTTCTTTTAATTTCAAATTACAAAAAAACGGTCTGTCAACTAACTGTTCGTCACTTCGTCGATTTTCTCCCTTACGGCAAAGCACCTCTCTTTATTTGGTATGGCAGGAAATAGACGTAGCACATTTCTCATAATTGCAAAACGTGACCTTTGACCTTTGATGTAAACAATCAACATACGCGCATACATATAACTATGAGCGAAGAATTTGAAAAGTGTATTGGGATGAAGGAGTTTTTATTTCGACTGTTTCAAAAACAGTGAATCTGACGACTTTTTCTAGAACTTCTTGCAAGATTTAAAGTGATCAACTCTAGCATGCTTACGAAATAGATTCTCCACGATCTATTTAAAAGGTATTTTCACGAGTTTTCGCGTTCCATGCCTCTTTAAATCCTGTCTTCTCTCATTCGTCGAAGATTTGATTAATCGCAGACGACGCTGTTCCGGTGAGATTTTCCACAGAACCCTTCACACGGTGCTGACTATACACGGCCATGTTCATACAGTACATGCGGATCGTTCGTGTTCAAATGTCGTCATGCAGTTTAATTAGAAAACGACATCGACCTTTCTCGATACTTCACATGACATTTGTTTTTGGTTGTCAGAGCTGCACAAGCCAAATATGTTGTAAACGTTATTCATCGATTATCCGCAACGTTCATAAGTAATATTTTTGTAAATGATTTTAAACAATTGATTTTGTGCTTAAATTTAGACAATACTAATATTTGCAGGCGAACAAAATTACCTTCCATGTGATTCACGGACTTCGCCATTCGACAGTTGCAGATAACACATAATTTTGGAGTTTGTTTACGGTCCAGATTCGTTTACGAGCTTTCAAAAATGGCAAATACGTGTTCTTTATTAACCGAATTTCACGTGAAAGAGACAGGTTTTGTTTCTCTAATTCCCCGTCTTGTGAAATGCACGAAAGCTCTCTCCTTACCCTATCTTGGTTCGATAGTCCCAACCTATCATAACGACACCACTCACACCTTCATGAACGCGCCACCTTGCCCACATCCATGCGAAACTAGGGCGCAAGCTCGTCGCATAGAAATATCTGTAGATATGTGTATCTATTGTTCACTTTATTTTTCTTTGTTATAATAAAGTTAATGGCAAGCACTTATCGGTAACCGGCTGATGGGCGCCCAAGATACGATATCCGTGCGACCTGTACTGTTACATCCAACAAAGACGCAACAAAGGAAAACCATGGTAGCGTCCCATAGGCGATAACCATGCGACGCGTTTATGCCCGTCGCATGGATCTCGCTAGTTAAAAATAGCTTGCGACATCCACACGAAATCATTTGGCATGATGTTAACGCACCTGACTAATTCACGAACACGGTTCTGGAATTATTAAACACGGCGTATTCGCACCCAAAACACGATTCATTCATTCACATGACAGAGAAAATGGTATTGACTCAACAAAAAGTCCATGAGCTGAATTTACAAGTGCCAGATTTGTGTTTGGGGTTCAGGAGTAGTGTTTTTTAGCGTGGAAGCCGTGTTACATCAGTGCTGGTGCGGGTCCGTGTTTGTGAGTCAGTGAACTATGCTTACCGGTCAGAGAGCCGTGTTCATGAGTGCGGAGGTACGTTTATTAGTGTCTTAGCTGTGTTCGGATAGCTTGAACTTCGAAGCCTCCCACGTGTGTGTCTCCAGGGCACAGACTGTTATGGTTTTCTAGAAATGTATCGCGTAATGCAATTTACGAGGAAATCAAGAAATTTATATGCGGAAAGCATGGTCTCAGTCAACCCGCAGAAGGGTTAGGCCTATACAAGACGTGTCCCTCTGGTGGCCGACTTTTTCAATATTAGTTTCCCACGGAAGGGCATTTTTCGACAAAATTCACTACGAAATGGTGCCTTTCCGATTCCATTCACTGCAAAGGCTTTACTTATAAAGTTAGAAACTCTAGAAAAGGGTTCCATTTTCTTCTACAATAAATCACAGAAGGTTTTGATATTATTTATATTTTAAACTTGGGTTGCAAAAGACACGCACAGTATTGACAAGCAATATCTTCATCTACTGTGTATGGGTTATAACACAACTGTTAGACGAACAAGAATCAACAGTTAACGTTCAGGTTTTGCATAATTAACTCTTTCGAAAGGGTGGCGTTTCCGAATCAAAACTTTGTGAAAGGTCGACTTCTACTCTCTAAATGAGTGGGTATCCTAATTTACCTGATTCACTCCCGGTACTAGTTCAAACGAATAAATCCCGGCAGTCTCAAGCCACAATGCACTCTCAGGTCATTCCTAGCGCAGAAACCACAGTTATGAGGTATTATTTAAACAAAATCAAAAGTTTATGTCTTCGATGGAACACATTTCCAGAGGACCTTTAATTTCGAGCTATACAGAACCCGAAGGGCGAGACCTTCGTATAGTGTAGACCAGGTACCGTAACAGCTACTGTACGAGGATAATGCAGGTTAAGCCAATGACTCTATAGAAATATTAAGTACTATTTTTTTCTGACTGTGGGAAATAATTCAGTGTAGGTTAAACAGATATTGTGCACTTTCGTGATTTTGATTTACGGCGTTTATTAGTTTTGGTCACGTGTTGCAATAATTGTTATTGCAATAGCATTATACTTTGCTTCACTGGACCATGTAACTAGATGTACCGCAGGCACTTTTTAAATCATCAGCATGAGTTGACCCTACAATGTAAAGAAGGTGCAAAGCAATGATTTAATATGGCCGCCAAGTAGGCGCTTCCAGAACAAAACAGGTCACAGCAATCTGAGAGTTGATTACATTCGACACCTTTTCTGTGTCTTTCGTATGTTCACTAATTAAATTTGTTCAGAACGTCACCAATAAGCATGACGAGTACTATTTCATAATTCATACGCGAACTTACCAGACAAAGGCGCCACTCGAATGTCTGTCAACCAGTGCGCATGCTCAGAAGACCGCTCACATCGTCGAAAATCAGCGTTCTCTTGCTTTTTCGTTCTAATAATTTTTGCTCAGTGCACGAGGTGACCGCCTAATTTTAGATAGCAAAACTAATTCAATAACGGTTCAGCCGTTCAGACACCTAGTGTTTGCATTGCTTACAGCGCAGCACATCCGGTTTGAATAATTGTTAGATGGATTTCATTTTCATAAAATCAGCCAAAAGTTCAATATGCCTTTCGGAGTAAGTAAAATATGATATATTGCCCAAAACGACCTTCAAAAATAAATTAATTCCCCTTAAGGCTAAGGAGAACCCCCCTGAGGAGGCAGTGTGGCCTGGTTGATAAGTGCCCGCTTTCTTTACTCGAGGTCGTGGGTTCAAGTCCCACCAGGTCACACTGCTAAACCCTTGAGACAGGTTTCTAGCTCCTCAGCTCGGTTTTAACCATATATCAATAAAGCATAAAAATATTTACAGGTGATCAGTGCAATGGGCCCACATGCGAGGCCTGCGCACGTCTGGTACACCGTGTATCAGACCGCCTGCAATTATTATTTTAAGGAGAACCCTTGAAAATTTGGCTAACTTAAGGAACAGCATGTCTCTCCGATTAGAACCACCAAATCCACATGAAACTACTTTCAGATACATATAGATTATTACATGGCGAAGTCGTTATCCCCCGTTATCTAGAGCCCGAGTGGATTTTGGAGAATTATCGCCCGAGGGGCGTCAGCCCCGAGGGTGATAATTCTACAAAATCCACGAGGGCTCTAGATAAGGGGGATAACGACTGAGAACATGTAATAATCTATGTATACCACATACTAAACGATCTACCTTTCTCGACTCGCCTCGGCTTTGTAACTACTTTCTATGTCAGAGGCCCGGGGTCGGAGGTCGTGACCTTTTAAGAAAAGCCGAGCTATTTTTGTCAAATAATGCTTATACTCAAAACCAATTGGAAATTAAAACAAAATAGAAATGAAGTGAATCTCTAAATTAAGGTTAAGCAACTATTATAGCTTAAAACACGTTTTTTACACGCTAAGCTTCGACCGGGAAATTATCGTCTGCTAAAGTAGGTTACCACTGGTAACTGAATATAATTCTCAAGTCAAAGAT
>NMRA01000294.1:439989-496351 GCA_002633005.1 Phoronis australis | reverse complement strand
CTCCGATAATTTGTTATAACATGTACGCAACCTAGCTACCGTCAGCGACGAACACTTGATAAAAGAATCAGGGGGAAAAGAAACTGGTAAAGGTCAGGTGACGTAATCGCAAAAAGCCGAGAACACATCACAATTTTACTAGCAGTAAATAGCGGTAAATACAGAAGTTAGTTTACTCTAGGAACCTGGTTCCTAGGTTTACTCAAGGATGACTTAGTTTTAAGGACATTTATTTGAGTCAGATTTTATTTGTACATATTTTACCCATATCGGCTAAAACCTGTAGGCCCATATCTACACTGAGCTTTGGGCCAAGGCTTGGGTAACCCGGCGATGGTATGCGATGACCATCCCTTTAGAAGACGCCTTTTTCGAAGAGTTTGAGCAACCAGGTGCCATACAAAAAGGCATAGCGAACCTTTTACAGCACTGTGGTAAACAATAAAAAATAAAAAATAAGGACGATTGATACAATGATAAATTACGATGTAAACTCTTCAAATATGACATAAGCAATGAATGTGTAAAACAGCCGATACCCCGCCGTTCACGTCACTGACACATCAGCCAATCAGCGATCGCTTTCAGAATTCAGTGTTTTGACCATGAATTCGAATTGGCTTTAGTTTGGCACGCAAGTCAGGCAAATGTGAGTTTTATTTGTATGTTAGAACCGATTAACTGCAACATTATTTTGACTACAGTCCCCTTTTAAAGTCGGCGATCAGCAATACCAAGGTCTCGGGTTCGACTCCGTCCTCGGTTTCCCGCCAAATCGTTTTCTCACTAGTGAAATAACTTCATGGGTTATTACACGGTTTTATCTGCCATTTGACACTAATATTGTGGTATAAAAAAATTATAACATGGCGAAGTCGTTATCCCCCGTTATCTAGAGCCCTAGTGGATTTTGGAGAATTATCGCCGGAGGGACGTTAGCCCCGAGGGTGATAATTCTACAAAATCCACGACACAATCCCCACATTCAAATTGGAGATCGGTGATTTACAAGTGGGAGAACACGACAGAAAAATTCCACTGAATTAAAATATCGTTTTAATGGAAATTATGCGTCTTATTTTTCATAGCGTATAAATGTCGGTGCAATGCCCTGTGCTGAACATGCGATTGTTGCGCGTTCTCATTTAGTATTCACGTTCGATGACGTCAGCCGCTGAGTGGTATAATGGTAAAGTCGGCGACTCGCAACTCTTGAGGCCCGGGTTCGAATCCGGCCTTGGTTTCCCGCCAAAATGTTATCTCACTAGTGAGATAACTTTATGTGTTATTACATGGTTCGAGGCTAATAGTGTGGTATAATAAGCTTTATGAACTGTTCTCCAAAACGCTTTTAGGAAATGTTCCACTTTTTTATGAGGAGATATCAGAAAATTGCACTTGACTTATACGATTTTCCCGAAAAAACTCAAACGTTTCATGAAATAAAAGCGAAGTGATAATGTGGAAACTATTAGAACGTTTTCTGAGATTTCATCTTCAATATTTAAAGAAAATTTGGTCATGTTGTTGATACCATGGTTTCGCTATCGATGATCATTCCGTTTTTTGCTAAAGTTTACAAAAATGCACGGACACCTGACCCAATTTATAACGAATTGATAACAACTAAAAGAAGTCAACCATAAAATTCTACAGACCCTCTACTTTCAGAAAACGCATACTTAAACATATTTTAAGTATTACGTACAACATAACCTTAAGTATTTAACTTTGTAGATACTTAGGCTAAATACGCAGGCTCGTCCATAACGTGCCACATAACCTTAAGACTGTCGCTTCAAAGTACTAGGGTCACATGAACTGTTGTTAAAACTTCGTAAGTATGGAGTAAGTGGAACAGTGTTTGGTTTGCTGCAGTCGTATCTTTTAAATAAAACCTAAAAAATTCTTGTGAATCGAGTTGTTTCTGATGAATCACCAACTGGGGACGTCAATGCTGGTGTAACAAAAGACAGTGTCTTGCTTTTTCTACTATTTATTAATGCTCTACCTGGTGGACTGTATTCCAAGACGTTTTATATGCTGATGATACATCTATTTTCTCTTACGCAAAAGGCAATCCCGAAGATTTAAGTCTTTTGCAAAGGGATCTTAATTTACTGGTTGATTAGGCAACGAAATGGCGTATGGAGCTCAAAAAATTACGACATAACGTCTTCTCAAAAATCTCTACACGATATCGACAGATTGACGGGACTGTATTTGAATTTGTTATTTCTCAAAGTGTGTCGGTTAAGCATTTGGGTGTTTTCTGCTTGATCCTCAACTCCCTGTCAATCATCATTGTGTTCATCAAATTAAAAAAAGTCAAAAACTTTTCAACCCATTTAGGAATCTTCCGAAATATATTTCTAGTTGCCACTTAGAGTTGATTTATAACTCTTTCATTCTTCCTCATTTTAACTATGCTGATATTATTTATAATAACGTTAATTTGACTACACTTTGTAAGCTCGATAGACTTCAATATCAAGCTGCTCTTTCTGTGGCAGGGTCAGTCAAGGGTTCTATCACATCCTTGGTTCTCTCGACTGGATTTCTCTTCCACTTATACGGAAACAGAACTTGATAATCTATAAGTTATCCACGAAATTAATAATATATCAGATTTAGCTATTATCAATCAGTATAAACGTGATACATCTTCTATCAATATACATCTCTGGCACTGAATGCATAATTCCCAATCAATATCCGCAATCAATTATTGCCAGTTTGCTTTTATAGAATAGTTTACAACTGGAACTTAAAGTAGCCCAATCAATGTCAAGTTTAAAAATTGTGTTAAACCATTTCTTAAGGGTGATAGTCTCACACATCTTCCTTATACTAAATTATTGCGTAAAAAAGAAATTCTCCTTAACCATTTGCCAGAGGGGTTGTACCTCAATTCACAGAAGTTCTATCATAACTTTGTCAATTTTTCTAACAAATGTACCTGCGGTGCAATTAATAGTGATGCTCACTATTTGAGCTCATGTCCCGTTTATAATGCTGAGCGTGAACAGCTGTTTTGCAACCTGCAATCCAACGTTCATATTTGGTTACATTTTTAAAATCTTAGTAATAGGCATGAAAAATCTGGTTTTTTATTATATTGGTGTCACAATTTAAATCACGACTGTAATGTTCTATTCTTAGGAATAATAGTGATTTCATTTTTTAATGTCATGATAGAAACTGCATTAATATCTACGCTGAGCTTTTTGTTTTGTTTTATGTTTTTGTATATTAATCTCTTGTTAATGTGTTCTCTTTTATTACAGTACGATTTTGTTCTTTTTTTGTATTCTTTACTTTGGTATTTTTGCTCAATATTATGTTTTGTTTAAGTAAGTCATTGTTTTATAGTTAAACGCCTTGATATAACGGTTCGCTTTCTGGGCTAAACATTTGTATTTTTGTATTGTCATTTATTTGTGTAGCAATAACAAGGAAACTTGTCAGAAAGAAGTAAACATGATAAAGGTACACTGTTCCGTGCGAAACACCTCTATATTTTTAGACACCATAAAATATCAACCAATTTCGAACATGACAATAACATTTCCATTTTTGAAATGAGCAGAGGCCGTAAGCAAGTTGATTCTATGTAGTTAAATCTATTTTTTCTCTGTGCCGAAATACGGAAAATCTGTTTTGAAAGATCAGAAATATAAAAGGAATGCAGTTGAGCTCTAAGGAATTTAAATTAGTCGTGTATGCTGATGATACTGCCATGATACTTAACGATTCAGATGGATCGTTAAAATGCTCTTGACCAACATGACCAGTTGTTGAAGTATTCAGGATCGCTTCTCCTTCATGTGAGAAAAGAGTATTTGCCACATCTCCGATATATTCGACGAAAACAAATTGTCGTTGTGTTAAGCCACCGTTACACATGGGCGGCGCAGCACTGAAAAAAGTGGGGGCTAAAGCCCTTTCAGCCCCCCTGTGGTGCACCGCCTATAGACCATGTGCGGCGTAGCACTGAAAAAGTGGTGGGGGGCTATAGCCCCCAGCCCCCTTTGGTGCGCCGCCCATGTTGCATATTTCTATCTGCGCTCATAAAGGTATAGTTCACAGACCTTGTTTACAAGAAATAGTTTTCTCTTTATGGTTCAAATGAGTCAGCGTAAAGTTTTCCAGATATTAAACCTTGACAAATATCGTCATTTGAAGTGACCGATATCCCGTTTTGATATCGACATGTAATGTGTGCTTAGTTGCTTGTTCAGGTTTTTACTTGAGTGAATCGGAAGCTGTACTTAGGACGTGAGAAACGAGATTCGTAAACACCTGCCTGACACGAATATTCGTTTATTATGCTGGCATTGTAACGACTTGGATAAAGAATGACAGACTATGATTGGGCGCTCAAGAGTACCAGCGTTCCGAATGACCTTGTTTCTTCCGAGAAAAGCAATATCTCGCAAGACACCGCAAAATCACGCGAGAAAAAATGGAGAGTTAAGCGAATATGCTCGATAACTAAATAGCCTTTCCTAGCAAAAGGGTGGCTATTGAAGTGATTGGTATTCTCGCTCAGGCCGCGGTTTACGGAACTCAGCCAGGTTCAAGAACGACATTGACTTGTTTTTATAACGAAATGGCTGCGTCTACTTAGTCTAATAGTTTTGATTTGAACATCGTCTACGTACAAGAAATGGCATTATCGTTTTACGTCTGAAAGAACGCATTTTTAAGATTTATGATCGTTTCGATGGGATCGACTTTTTGAAGTTATTAGCTTCGAACAGGGTTAAAAAACGGTTGCATTTATTACAAATCGTCAATTCGCGCCGTTGTGTGCCAGAATTTTGTTGAAATCAAGGCTGGTGTTAAGGTATTCTGCCATTTACTGAGTGTGATTTAGCATCAGTTAGGAGATCGTCTAGCTGCGGGCGGCGAAAGTTCTCCGTTCGAATCCGTCTTGGGCTGTTCTCAGAAAATCACTATAACGATATAAAGGAAGAACACAGACTTGAGGAAAGCTGCAGTCACTTGGCGACCAAGATAAATATCTAAACGAAAACGCAACCTGAGAATGAGTAATAAAGGTCTTAAAAACAATGAAACGCAAAAAGACATAAACGCTGCAAGCACCACATCAATGGTACATGCAAAACATTCTGGTCTTATGAGGAAATGGAGAAACTGAGTGTTCACCCTTGAAAACTCTTCAAAAAACACGAGTTCTCCCGTCACACATTAAACACGGTGTGGCTGCCACACACGTGCAAAGTGAGACTTTTGTTGTACGAGTACGCTCTGTTAGTATGGACCTCTTTCATTCAAAAGTTGGGATGCGCACACGAGATGGTATACATCCTGTCGCACGATACACTATCCACAAGACGCTTCCGCAATGTGCCTGGTTTGCGTTCAATAGACCCAAACACACTCGCAAAGCGCTTGCGGCGAGAAATGTTTGCTTAAATCAACATTCCAACCCCACTGACAAGTTGCTTCAGTGGCCGCCATTTTGAAAGGGTATGCCTGTAAGGTCTTAGGCATATCATGACTTGCACAGACACTCGCCTTTCGATCATGTGATATTGCGCGTTCTTGCGTTTTACACGAGTTTCTCATGTCTACACATGTCAGTCTAGGATTGCTTTTCATAGACGCAAGAAAAACATCGCAAGATGTCGCACATGACCACATTATAGCGAGCGTCTTGCGTCCAAGGAATGGGACCTGGTGGAGGACAAGTATTTTTAAGCAAGGAAGTGGATGTAGATCTTAGTATCCGTGCTCATGAGGGATAGAATTGGTTACGTGTTCTAACAAGTCGAAGAGACAAGTCCTTTTTCAAAATATTCCAACGATTCCATCCAACTGAGAGACGGCAAGCAGCTTTAACGTTGACTGTAAAGCACTATAATATAGGCTGTATTGAATTGACTTCGCCGACTAAGATACCTGTTGAGTCTATAAGCCGGAAGTCGTCATCGAAAACCAATCAGATGTCTTAACCGACTGACCCGGCGGAACTGGCGAAGGCAATCAAGCGCAGCCGACATGCCTGAAACTAAAAGAGATTTATCTCCATTTTTGCCTATGATTGACCCAGATCATAGCTCATTAGTGTGTCACAAACCAACTTGTAGGACGAATCCGGCGGACAGTGCGAATGAAAATATTTTGGATCAAAATGCCGGGTATGTGAATGGAACAACTTCGTTATCCGAAAATCCAAAGAACGAGGATAAAGATGAATACCCCAGACCCAATCAAGGGCGTTGAAAGCAAAGTAGTTCGACTGATCCGATGTCGAAGAACGCACTGTTGCAGATAACCACCGAGAATGACTGCCAACTGACACATCATTATCCATATGGCTTGGTTCAGTCAGAGGTAATTTCAATGGCATGTCCAGTATGTTCATCTTCGATTTTGTAATTGCGATGAAACCGGTAAAGTAAGAATTAATCTTGATTCGATCCCGTCTTTTTTCGTCTGCCAAATGCAATAAAACGAAGCGAGATGGCGAATGAAAAATGGGCAAAAAGGTACCGTTGAAGCGGGAGGTGCTCCTATAATCGGTATAATGTCACATCCAGCTGCCTTCGTGAAAAGAGGTGTGTTGAAGATGGCCGAGAAGTGATCAGTGTTTTACCCGAAACAGGCTGAGAGATAACATTGATTTTTCAACTCATACAAGTGTATACGCGCTTGCTGAGGTCCGATTAGAACCAAAGTGTTGTAATCAGTCTGCTCGACGCTATTCTAGATCATCAGAAAATGTTGTTTAACAATAGTGTCACTCTCGTTTCTTGTGGCAGCTTTCGAGACCACATGATTGTTGTTTTCGTCGGAAAATCAGCTCGAGCGTACGCACTGTAAATCCCTGGGATGCGTTCCGTAGAGGTAAGCAACTCGCCAAAAAGCTAGATCACAGAAGTCCACGCGGAATCACGCAAATGCAAGGCAAGTGCTTCGTGTGTAGGCTAGAGACCCTACTGGTGCTTCCTAGCAAAATGGCGGCCACTGAAGTGAGCTTGAAATATTAAGTTATGGGACAGATTTGCTGTAACCTTTCCATAACCGATTGTCGGCAATTTTTGGAAATTTGTTAATTATACCTCTATCCGTGCTAAATAATGACAATAACGCAGTACGAAATTGATTAGATAGCTAACTTCAACATTTTTTGATATCAAAATGACATCCATTACAGTGCTATTAGTATTTCGATCTCACATATGATGAATGGCTTGCCAATATGGTGTAAAAATTAATAAAAAGTGAATAACAGTTAACGCCTATACCTGTTCAGAGCAAAAAACAACCAGGTTGCAAGTTGTCGTAGAAAAGCAGCGGAAGCGTAGTGAAACGTCGACAAGGGTGCGGAATTCCGTAAAACGAGACGCCAAGAAGGTAAAATTCAAGACTGAAGAATTTCCATGGTGATCTAAGTTAAGTATAACACAGGCCTCTTTTAATAAATATAAGTACAAGAACATACACAGCCAAAAGATACTATTGCAAATAAATAGAGGAATGCGTCTCCGGTAACTGACAGCACTGTCAAAGGTAAATGTTTCAATCCTAGCTCCTGAATGTATGAGAAATTGAAGTAACGTCACTGAACCAGTTACGCCGAATTATTGTCTCCCGAGAGTGATAAGAACACACCACTATAGGTAATCAATCGGCTCCAGACTGCTGATGACGTCAAGAAGGGACTTTCGAGTCACAAGTTTAGAAGCCAAAACAAGACCGAATTGTTTGAACGATCCGACCCATAAATGTTCCTGAATTGACCGAAAGGTATTGTATCACGAGTGGACAGGTGGTTCCTGTCTATTTTATATGCTAACAGAAATGAGCTTATCAAAATCGAGCTGATACCAAATGTCCGTTATGCTGCTTGTTATCTCAAAATGCCAACATTTCTTTCCACAAGTGTCTATCCAGTGACAGATCTACGGGGGGGGGGGGGGTTGAGGGGGTTAACCCCTCACCTTGGGCCAGAAACCCAAAAATAAAAAAAAAAACAAAAACGGCACCGCTAGCGTGTGTAAACCCCAAGTAAACCAACTTGGAAAAAATAAGGGGGGTTCACTATGAAAATATAATTTTTTACATTGAGAATTTCTGAGTCTTCGTGGCTCATCGGCAAAACGCGCGGAGATCAATTGTGCGCGCGCTTCCGTCGACACTTCTGAAGTAGACAAGCATTTTAGATCGACCCACCGCTGAAAGAGCAGTTCTATAGCTGATTTCTTTAGGTAACTAGCTTCTTTATTCTAAGGTCTGCTTTGATTTGATAAGGGGAAATACTGTGGTGCCGCAACCCTGATATTCAGGTAAATTGACGTGCAACGTTTTTACCTCATCAGTCATGCCGTGTCATTCTATTACACTCCACACGTTTGTAACTGATGTATAATAAAGTTGTCTTGCGCAATATCATACAGTGTACATGTACAGGTAATATTTTTTGAAAAAAATTCTTTTTCCGAAGAATTGCTATTGTGACGGGCGCCGTGGTCTGGTCGCGAGTCCGTTTGAAGATACACTCTAACAAGTTATGTCTATTCAAGAAATGGCTAAGGGGAGACTCACATTGACAAAGTGACCGCATTTGCAAACAGTGTACAGTACCAGAAATTGCGGTGAGGCTGTTCTTTCACAACAAAGTCTTGCGGGACTCTTGCGATGTTCAATAGGCCTCCTAAGGAGCCCTAGTTCCGACTTCAACACCTACCATCTTTCTACCTGCAATAAACACAGTGCCGTCTTCTATACTGGGAATTTCCGCAGAAAGGCCCACCCGATGAAACGCTCATGCCCATGGGCATTTATTTGATGTTAGTACTTCGGGTTTCAAGCGCTGAGACATTGGGACGTTTATTTCGAAAATTGCAAGAGATGCAAATAGGTCCTGGGATACATCGTCAAGTTTTGAAGTAGTCCAAGATGAATGGATCAACAATTGGATCCAATATACAGATCCCTCGGCAGTGTTGACAACAGAAGGATACGTATAAGTAACCACTGGGGATTAAAAAATGTCTAGAGAGAAGTTGTCAATTCAAAATTTTTTGCATAGTACACTTTAGGTCTCGCGACGGACCAGGCCAGCTGGACTTGTATAGATGTTGAGTTCCAGTGTACTTCTGGTCCCTCGGCGAACTAGTCTTGTGATTTTTTTACCAAAGTGTGCTTATCTCCGCCAGTATTGTTTGGTCCCGCGACAGATAGGCTATTTTTATAGGGATAATAAGCACAGGTGTACTCTTGGTCTAGTGACGGCCCAGGTCAGCCTTTTTGTGTACTCTCGGTGTACATCTGGTCCCTCTGCAAACTAGTCCAGCATATCAATTCACCAATGTGCACAGGATGTTTTGGTTTCGTGAAACTGTTTTCAGATGATTTGTTTCCTGAAACATTTGACGTTTTTCAATTGTTGTCAACGTGATTCAGCTTAATAAAGTGATACTTAATTATTTATTGTCGCTTTTAATAATAGACTATGAGTTGAGAGCACCATCGTTCGCCAGTTTTTCTCGTAACGAGACAGAACACATGTTTATTTCCGGACTAATAGTACAGGTCTTCGTTCTTAAACAACTTGAGGCTGCTGTTACGCGATCATCTGGTATTCAAGTTTTTACGCCCCGTCGGTGCTCCTTATGCTCTTGAATATTTGGAAGTTGTCTAAACCCCGGTATACACACCACACTTTTTCGTATACGACTTTTCGTGTGCTAAAAAGGTGTGTCTAAGCAGATGTTCCAACAAAAAAATTTGCTGGTGGGGTGACTTATACCCAGATGTGCACAATATGGTTTCACGAAACTTATGAGCCAAGTTCATGTGACGAAATCGAGAAGGGTTTTTAATTATCTTAAGAAAAACTCCAGAGACATGTTAAGTGCCAGAAACTTACCAGGATGCATGGAAGTTTCACTATTTGGCTACAAAATCAAAAAAAATGTCTTACACAGGAAGGGGGACCCCCCTCCCGACCCCCCCCGCTCGGCGCCACGCACGTAGGATTCGACCTTTGCGGGAATCCCAAACCTCCCCCTTACTGAAAACGTACATCCGCCACTGAGTGACTTGTATCTACGGAACGTACCCCAGACCATGCCCTAGCTCGTCAAACCTTCAGAAAACTCGAAATATTGAAAGCATCCAGGAGAGAAACTTGGAGTTTTGGTTTTGAAGATGTCATACGTAATTTGCCCAACTTCATTTAATGTGCTCATCTGAAAGGTAGGACGAAGAAGTGCAAACAGACATGCCGGTTGTAATATTGTTTTATTTTAAATCTATGTGGTCAAAATTTCAATCACTAGGTATCTTGAGCCTTTCAGTCGATTTCTATGAAAATGAAATTAATAAAATTGTAGTTCCTTCAGCCGGAAATGAGGATGTACTGGGCACGTTTTGAAAACGCCCACCGCTGCGAGTGAAATCGTATTCCCTCACTTTTCACCACTCGGGACTTTTCAGCTCCGATCATGACCGAGATACGCACAGATTTTCATTTCCAGTCTTGTTACCTAACAATGTGCCTTTGACTTGAGCAATGATGCCAGAAACTGTTACGGTAAATCAAATCACCGCTCAGTCCGCCATACACAGTGCTCAACCTGCTGACCGGGCTGCGTTCCATAGACCCAAAACACTCGCGAACGCTTTCATCGAGGATTAATCGATAATGCAAGGAAAGCTGTGAATTATATCATATAATTCGACATTCCAAACATAATCGACCAATCTTCCATACTCACAGACCTAAAGAAAGCGCCCTCTGTGCGCAATAATAAAGCTAATCAAAAAACAGCGGCAATTGGTTTTGTGATCAAAAGCATGTCGTAAAACTCGCTATTGTGCCATGTTTTCGCGACGCCTTATTTTCGTTGTGTACAGAACCTATTCTTACTCCAAGCTTCGATCGCGAACAACACGGTTCACCGGCCATTATCTCGTGCCCGCACTCACGAAACACTGACGGCTTGAATATGCAAAAAGGACGATTCACGGACTAAAAGTTCAGTTCTGGCACATGTGAACACAGTCAACAGACTCTTCGCAGCACATCCACGTTTTTGTTAGTGCAGTGTGTGAGTTCATGAGCTGTTTTTGGATACGTGTGTTTTTCTGAGTGTGAGCACGAATTTGTGAGTCAGGGAACAGAGTTAGTAGTACCGTGACGTAGTTCTAGGTGCGTGGGCTGCATTGTTCGGGTAGCTTGTTGATTACTCCTCACATCATCGTGATCGAACAATCCTTGATGGTGCCACTAAACTTGGTGACATCAAGAGAGGAAGTTCATTTATGCGATTTTTTTTAGAAGCGAAAAGTGATTCCGGTGAAGGCATGTGGATGCATGTACACGCGCACCGTATGTGTGGAAAACTTTCAGGCTCCAATGGGATTGAATAAACGCTTCAAATTAGACTTTACTGATGTTAAGCGTCAGTGCGGTGCAAATGATCAACTTCTAGTAAGTCTTTTGGGATGTGAAATCGATCTTAGCAATTCATCTTGTATTCAATGCACCGTTTAATGACAAGAGCGGAGTCCCATGTGACACGTAAACGACAAATATTCATATATCACTCCAGCATGCTGAAATGAACGTAACTGCATGATTAATGTCGACATTTTGATATCAACTATTTGTCTTGCACGGGTCATGTTTATGTAACTTATTTTGTTATCAACTATTTGTCTTGCACAGGTCATGTTTACGTAACTTATAAAAAGGAAATTAAAAGGAATGAGCGACTAGCGTGATATTCTAGATTTTTTCACACAACTGGTGCTTCGGTACTAGGTATCCAGAGGTCGGCAGTAATAAAACGGACACACTAATTTCAATAGTGACTTAAAGGGCATTGACATAGATAACAAAGCTAAATTTGGTCTAATGAAAAATCTGCCAAACGTTCATAAATTGATGCATGCGTCTAGTCGTTCCCGCTCCTAGACTTCAATGAAATCGTGAAATGAGCCGGTAAACCGAATATTTTGCGGATGCGCTCGATTTATAAATTGGCCAATTGATGTCGCGGGAAGTTGGTAGATGAAGATTGATATGAAGCAATAATTGTACATTAAAGAGCTGTGTAGTAACCCATAAATGACCAACTGGTGACGTCGAGATTATTTAAGCAAGTAACAAGGCATTTAGTGCGCCGATTCTGTTGTAAGGGATTAAATACATCTACATATTACTGACATTACTGACGATGCGTTGTCCCGCGAGTAGCCTCGACGTATGCAGCACTAACCCAACTTCAACGAATCCAGTGCTACTAACCACGCTGTAAACCGCCATTATCCTTCACTGATCGTACTGTAGGACCTAACAAGACAGTGCAGCTCTCTGGCAACTTATTTTTTCCATGTCTACTATTGTCAGTGCATAAGAACCGTTTTCAAGTAGCTTCAATACCACTAACGAGGTAGATCCGACTAGAGCCAACTGAAACGCTTAGTACTAAATAGCTGACAATAACGTTACTCCGGTCACATTTCTCCACAAGTCCACGAGGACTCATTAACCGGGTGGAAACAAAAATCAGTGGCCGCGAATCGAAATATCTCTGGCAGCACCCTGTTTTAACATTAAAATAACAAGGAGAGCAATAGTTCGCGAGAACAGATCAACAAGGCAAGTGGAAATATGTGTGGTGTCCAGCAGTTTCACGAACCACTTTAGATGAGTCAACAATTTATATTAAGCGGCAATAAACCCGCATTCGGAAGAAACTAACTTTTGTGATTTAGTCCATTAGTGCAGCTATAGAACTAATCTCAATAAACCTTGCTACGCAACACTCAATGAGACTGCCATTCTTAAAATGCCATTTAGTGATTACCCGACTGGTTTCTGTTGAGGTGCTGAAAACATCAGGTATCCGAATGGTGTTTAGCACTTGCGAAAAGGGAGATAACTCTACTGCAGATGGCGAATTGATTAGTCTAAAGCAAAGTGCAGATTACCTTAAAGAAAGAGATCGATGGAATTTAATTTGCTGGACAGTACTTAACTTGGTCAGTCTCATTAGATATTGTTAAGTCCAATCGAATAAACCTATAACTATTTTAGTACATCAAATTCCATTGACTAATTACTCGCATTTTTGGGGAGCCTTACTTGGGAATTTGCACGCCAATCACAATTATCATGATTATGTGAAAAAACGAGTTTAAAATAGTGCATATGGCCTAATGCATGTTGCATCAGAGGTGTCCAGGCCGTTCAGCACATTGTATCAAACACTTGGAACTATTTTCACTCACTAATATTTATCGTAATCTATTTTGTTCGGGGTACGCTACGAGCTATGTTGCAGAGTAAAACAAGATGAGGATTGCGAATAATGTCATTTATTATGACGTAAATAGATAAAACTAAATAAGACTATGCAAGATGGGCATGGAGAAAACGCCATAATGGCAGCATGGGAATGCTGACATCGCACATCCGAGGAAGCGGAACCCGGGAAATAACAAGGGTAGACTATGATAAAATATAGGTACTAATAACGGTATAACGGAAAACTAAAATACAAAAGTCTAGAATATAAAAAACTAGAATATAAAAAACTAGAATAGAAAAAAATAGAATATAAAAACTAGAATATAAAAAAATAGAATATAAAAACTCTAAGCAAAATTCAACAATGGAAGTAAAGGTAACTAGAACTAATGACTAGAAATAGCAAAGCCTGCAACTACAGACCCTTGGCCGCAGGCTGCAACAACAGACCTGCGAACGGGAGGAGGCCGGCTGCAACAACAGACCTGACCTAGGGGGCTGAAACAACAGACCCAGTGCAGTGGGAGGGGCTGAAAGGCAAAGTGAGAGAAATGGGGAGCTGCAACAACAGGCTCACCAGGAGTTGAGGAAGCCTGGGGAAGAGGAAAAGGCAGACATGGAAATGTAGTTTTTTAGTGCGTCAGATTTCAAGCGCCCCATGCGTTGGATCACCGGTTCAGGGACGCCACGGCTGGCCGCTGATGTGGCGGCCCCAGTGCAAAAGCTATGTGACGTATAAAACTTGGTGTCGAGTCCTACAAAGGAAACCATTGTAGTTAACATGGAGTTGAAACAGGAACGTGTAACCGGTGATCTACTGAGGTGTTGGAACAGGGGGCCTGGAGAGGACTGAAAAGTAGAAAAGTACAAGGTTAGGTCAGCTACCGGGCAATGGGGAGATCGACTGGACGGAATCGTAAGTGAGACTGGTCCCGAGCTGTGCTTGAAAGTGATAGTGATGACCACAGAATCGCCAGAGGGTGGGAAGACGACGTCGCTGACCTGTATGACGTGGGAGGAGAGCGAGTAAGTGACTGTGAATTCACCGACTCTGAGGAAGGCATGGAAGGCTAGGAGGAACATGGCACGTGCGAGAACCGAGTCAGCAACAGAACCGAGTGCAGAAGGGCAGGCGTCAAACAAGCGGTGAAGCAAAGCTGAAGTAATGGGCATGCGTGCGTCGGAAGAGGAGCGCAGATTGGAAGCAACTTTGAGGAGTTTTTTTGATGAAAAAGGAGGAAGTGGTGTCAGGGAGGTGGTCAAGCTTGTGGACAAAACGAATGTCAGAGACACAGGACTAGGCAGACGAGCTACTAATGCCAGATTCGAAAAGATGGGAGATGTAGTGGGCCAGGAAAGAGGTATTAATGGGCAAGGTGAGAGGAGAGTTGTTAGAGGAGAGGTGAAACTGTGCAAGGTTATACAGCATGCGGGTGTAGGACTGAAGAGTGGAGGAGGCCAGGGAAGCCCGGAGCAGCCTGGTCAGGAGGTGTGGCGGGGTCGGTGTCGGATGAGGGCTGAGCCAAGAACCCTGAGAAAAGCCGACCTGAAAGTTGAAACGAGAAAGTGCATCAGCGATGATGTTAGTGTAGCCAGGGATATGTTTTGCCCAAAAATGAACGTTAACGGTAAGAGCGGAGTTGACCAGACGACGAACAAGGGATATAATGGGGGAGGGGTTACGGGAGGAGGTCTTGTTGATAATGTCAACGACGGCACGGTTGTCGCACAGGAAGAGGATCTTGTTATTCGCGAGCTTCGATCCCCACATCTCTAGCGCTATGACGACAGGAAGGAGTTCCTTAAAGGTGTTGTGATGGTGTTGCAGGTGTTCGGGCCACGGGCAGGCAAACCGGAAGCCCCCAATGTCGCAGCAAAACCCACATTGGAGCCCGCAGTTTGATGGTGTCTGAAGATGTCCACTCGTCTCATTGAAGCCTCGGACAAAGATGGACCAAGCCCTAAGGTCCGCTCGAACTTCTTTATTGAGAGTGACGAAGTGGTCTGGTCTCGAAATACCAATGGTGAGGTTGATGAGGCGGCGCAGAAAGGAGCGGCCGAGCACGATGACGGAGCAGGCGAAGTTTAGTAGACCAATGAGGGATTGAAGATCGCGGAGAGCAACCTTGCGGCGCTTCTGGAAGTCGAGGAGGAGGTTGGAAGCTTTGTCCACCTTGTCCTGTGGGAGAGAAGCAGTCATGGTGGTAGAGTCGCTGTGGATGCCATAAATGGTGATGGAGGTGGTCGGCTGAATTGTCTTGTCGTGGTTGATAGGGATGCCTAGGGAGTTGCAGAGTGATATGAATGCGGCGAGGTCCTGGGAGCATGTCGGCAAGGATGGGGGGCCGACGAAAAAGAAGTCATCGACCAACCTCAGTGAAGAAATCGATCAACATGACTCGAGGGTTTAGCAGTAGGGTCCACTGTAAATCGAACCTACGATCTTGTGAAGAGGAGGCAGACACTCAGCCCACTAGGCCACACTACCACCTCGACCAAGGGAGTTACGGATATTTTAGCTGTGATGGAAATTTAAACTGGTGTGTAAATTGCCATATACCTAATCTCTAAGAATGAAACTTCTGGAGACAACACTAAGCTGGAACAAATCACTGCTTCAGACCCGGGTCCAGTATACAGTGTATATAAGAATCATGACCTTCAGTACCCGAGATTAACAACGTATGATATGACCGGGGTTGAGCTCCGTCGACCGAGTTTCCTTCGCAAAAAGCGAAACCACACACGTCTGTGCGAAATATCGCTATGCATTAAAAGCGAAGTAGCTTTATTCAATGGTACAGTGATGAATCCCGAGAAAGTTAAAGGAGAAAGCAACCTTTTTCTTGTCGTTTTTAGTAAAAATTCGGTTCATTGATTGTCCCAGACATATTTTTCAGTTAATAACGGGTTCCCGTAAGTTTGTTAATTAGTCGTGCCTTTCTCCGGAAGTGACGTTTAAGAGGTTAAGAAGTTCCCGCCATTTTGTTTTCATATCGTCTGACTACGTGAGCCGTCGAGTCAGTCATTGTTTTACCTCGGTGGTGATAAGTTCGGTCGTCGTCTGCGTTTGTGTACGACTCAGTCTATATGCCGCACGGTTGCTGCATACCGGGATGTACTCATTATCGTCTCACGCGCACTTTGGGTATGCCATTACATCGCTTTCTGACGGATGACACACTCCGCCGTACTTGGCTCGTTGACGTTTGAAGAACGCAGTGTTACCCGTCCACGCAACGTATTATTATTATTGTTATTAGTTTATTTGATAATACACATGCATACATAATTACAATAATAAATACAGTAATAGGTGCAAGATGCAAGACATTTAAAAAATAATTGTGTACAATATCTGGATAACACCAAAAAGTCAAAAACTTATTGCCGTTGTGGTCCATAGTACGAAGCAGTGGAGAGTTACCGAGTATGAGGTAAGCATTTTCTGCCGTCGTCAAAATTAAGAAAGAGATATGTACGCGGAAGTGAGGAAGGTCCCTGCAAAACAACGTCTGAAGAAGGGTGCCACACCTTCGCTGTTGATTCCCGGCAGTGCCCCGTCGCCACCTCCGAGAAGTGCATTTTTGAAGCCAGAAGCCTCGCAAGCTATGCCCTCTACAGTGACTCGACGCCTTTCAGCTACTATCACTCGTGCCTCCGAAAGTACCCCCAGAGTGTGCAATTCCGGAAGCTAGCAGTGATTCGCCATATGCTGATGTTGACAACAGCCCAGAGCCTGTGATCACCCCTGCAGCAATGTTGAGTAGTGGGAGTGAATATAGGCTCAGTTCGTTACCCAGTGAAAAGGACAGTTCGTCTTCCAGTGAACAGGCCGGTGAGCCAAACATTGATAAGTTTATTGTGGTTTTGACTAAAGTATTTAGAAGGTGACAGGTGTGTTGTGAGCTGTTCAGGTGCTCAGGTAACCATCCAGTGGGACTGCGTCGCTGGACACTCGGGCAAGTGGGACAAATGTTTCTCCATCCGTGGGATGTCCGAGGTTCACTTTACCATTCTCTTCACTGAAAACACCTTTCAGTCGGGGAAGACACTGTTCGGTGGACTTCGGTAAAGTCAAGTTTTTCTCCAAGAAAACGTTCAACAACATCCAGAATTTGTATTTACTACCAGCCGTCAATGAGTTGTCGTGGAATACACGTCGATGGGAAGTGGTGACGACAGTTTGACGAAACCAGCACGAAAACAACGTTAGAACAGAGCCTCACAGTGAACTTGAACGCAGAAACAAACTGGCGGGAAATTGTAAACCGACTAAACGTCACTTCCAGAATAGGGCATGACTAATTAATTAAATTACGGGAAGCCGTAATTAAATGAAAAATAATACTCTGGGATTATCAACAAACCGTATTTTTTTACAAAAATGACATAAAAAGTGTACATTCTCCTTGAACAAAATATCAGAGCATGTCACTTGCCCATTTCACCAGAAATCGGAAGGGTTGTGCGCGACGTACAGTGTATGATCGCCTTCATATTCTAATAGTTTGGTGGCGATTCGTTGCCTTCATTTTCACTTATTCCTTGACAACTGCCTATTTAATCAAAGGCAAACTTTGATCGATGGGAGAATTATTCCAACAATCCGGCTGCTCTATCTGCCACAAGCATATAAAATAGCCACTTTTCGGAATCCCGTGACTCTTTGGTTGCGCTTACAGCAGGATTCGATGGTCACGCATCACGTTACCGCATGTACATGTAGAGATAAATATTGGGACCCAACAATACAAATCAATTCTGCTACACTAATAAAACGAGAGTACGGTGAAAACCTGTATATTATTTATTCATGGCTGATTTACAGAAGTAACCGTTGGGTTTTGATTTATGCACATCGCAAATAAACAAATCGAAACATTATCGTACAGCCACGTCTGGTAATACCACAGAGGCTGATTATGGGGTATTTATTACAACGCTGTGCGTCCGTAGAGTACGTGTCACGCAGTTGTGCACTGGTATCATGCTTAACACTATCTTACTTTTGAATTATTTTGCCAGTTGCCATTCTGTTGCGAGTGAAATTTTACTGCTGCATAGTGAGTAGGAATACAGACACAAGAAATTTGAAAAGCTGATGAGTGAGGCGTTATATTTGACTCGTTCTTCAACTGTCCGACTCTACCGAGGTGTGTGTTAGCGATTTTACCTTACCTTGGCCATGCATTTTCTATCTCTGCAACTGACAAGAGTTGAATACCGGATGTGGAGCCTAACAGTCTGTCAATAAACACTATATGTGTGGACACAACTGAACTCTTGTTGTTAGCGAAAGTAGTTGAACTATTCGTCTTTAAACCTAACTTTGGTCCGACCGCGCCATGGTTTTGAGCTAGTGTAGTTCGCAAGTTTGTGATTTCCCAAAATTGTTAGAGCATTGTGGCTGACTGTACAAAATACAGTTTTATTGAAATGCTAGTGCTTGTTAATCATAGAAAACTGCTTAACTTTGTAGATGGGTTATATGATTCTAACACGTCACTCCTACGGTCATTGTCCACTATTTCGAGCCAGGTAGTGTTCGATTACTTGCTTTAGTTGGCATGTATTGCTTTTCTGTTCACGGTTGCAATAGTTAGATATTGTTTGTGAAGTACCTTGGTGATTTTCAACCGTTATCCGTGGTTCGTTCTGAGCATCGGAAGACAACGAAGACAAGGATTTTCATTTGGGAAGTATGCACAAGACAAAAGCACTAATTGCACTACGGCGTCCTTTCAATCAAATCATCATCCTTCTCATTTATTCGCATTTTTGGGTGTTTCCATCTGGAAAAGTTTTATTTCCAATTTCTCGTCCGCATGCGCAGCCGATATTTCAAAGGAAAAGCAGGGTAGCGCTCCGTAAGGTTTCGTGCAAGACCACGTAAAATATCGTGGGTGTTTCGCGAGTATGACCAAAACTTTATTGAGCGTAACCAGCAAAATGGTACCTACTGAAATGATTGGTCGGTGAAGCTTGAATGTTGAATTACGGAATAGAATTCTTAAATGATAGGAAAGAATAATGTTTCCACTCCAACAGCGAAGAATTTTTGCAGCAAGCGCAAGTCTATGTCCCGGAGCAAGGGCTGTGTTTATACCCCGGGGCTGTGTTCTGCGAACGCGGAAACTCACGAGACACTTGCAGCCTTGACTTAAGGAATTGAAGTAATTCGCTTTTGCTTACAAAGACATTCTCCGATATTTCTGTATTGTCAATCGCTTCGACTGTTTTCCTAAAATATGCGAGTAAACTCCCAACTTTACTTGCGAAGCATTCAACTTCCGCTCGCGCAATTATGCATGCTCTTGAGGGGATCTCGTTGTTTTAGCGCGAAACTTGCTCTTAAGGAACGCAGACCAGATGAGATCGCTTTAGGAACAAACAACGAGCAATGGTTACGTCATGCATCACGTGTTCTAGTAATTAATGACTGTTGCCACCTTTAATCCTGCATCTCACCGGTTGTGTTTTGTTTTCATCTTTTTCCGTCAGTTTGGAAATATTGGTCTCCCACACATATCGTTTGTGTTAACAAAAGGCCTGTTAGAGATGTTTCATTCATCAAGATCTGTTATTTGGAGAATATTAAGAACCTTCCTTCCAAGCAATACAACTACAATTGTAGTGCTTCTGTGCCAAAACGCATTGCAAATCAATGTATTCTTTATTGTTTCAAGGTGAAAGGCATCAAAGACGAAGGCATCGAACACGAGCACGTTAGCAGTCGACGGTAGCGCGTAGCAATTCAAGAAAACCAAGGCAACAGGCAATTTGTCAAGACAATGGTCGCTACGTTCTGAGTAACTTTCAAATTACGATCATTTGTTTCATTGACGTCAGGCGTCAGGCGCGAGTACAGCGATATTTATGGAATCGACCCGTAGTTCAAACAGTCGATGGGTTTAAAAAGCGGACTCACCACACCGCCTATTTAGGATATTCTATTTGTGATTCTACGTATATAGCAGAAGCTGTTACGGATCAAAACCATAACATGTCAGTTAACTATAGCATCAGGGATAATGGTAGTGATATGACCGGAAATGACACTGGTGATGACAATGGGATATTCATACACTCTCCTCCAGTTACCGTGGTACTGTGTATACTGTATAGCGTAGTCTTCGTTCTCGCCGTCATTGGCAATTGTTTGGTGATTGGAGTTGTGTACAAGAATTCGTGCATGCACACCGTGACTAACTTCCTGCTAGTTAACCTGGCCGTGGCAGACATATTGGTATCCATCTTCTGTCTTCCGACCACTCTGATAATGAACATACTGTCAAGTAAGTAAAAGCTCAGTTTCGTTCAGGAAAGGAAACTCAGTGTCTACCCAGCAGTGAAACCAAGTCCGCTGTCTGTTCCCAAGACTCTCATTGTGTTTTACTCACCGATATTTCTCCGTCTAGGGTACAAGTTACCTTCATGACGGCATTCTGTCGTTCAGCAACTTTTCCAGACGTGAGGGGTTCTGAACGTACGATAACATCTGGCTCTTTTGTTAACTGCCCAGCACAGTCTTATGTCCCGTATGATAAGAAGTAGGCCAATTCATCTCCCAGGCTTCAAATGGTTACTGAAACCTGGCAGAATGAATTGTCATAACTTCTGTTGTAGTTGGGCGATTTTGGTGATTCAAAAACTAAAAATGATCAGCATTTGACAAGGAATTTAGAAATGCTATTGGTTTATGTTTAAAGATGTCGTAAATTAACTTTCATTTTTAGCAGTACAGACCAGTCAGGTTAGATACGATGTGATCTGAGATTAGAGCAATTATCGAACAAAAGAGAGCAGGCCCTCCAACCTCAAAATGCCAGAATGGAGTCGTGTAAGATATTAGCTACAGGGGTGATCTTCCCAACTTGTTGTTGGGCTATAGAATCGAACAAGTTGGGAGCAACAGGAAAACGCCATAATGTTTCGTCTTTTATGCAAAAGCGAACTTTGGGGTTGGGGGGTAGTTGGTCTGAATTAGGGCAAACCCTAAGGGATTTCTATTTTTAAAGCATAAAACAAAACAAACGAATGAGTTTGTTCATGGCGTGAGGAGCTTCAGATAAGGCTTTGAAGCTGATGCTTGTCTCTGGGAATCGAAATCATTCACATTTCTCATCATTTTATAATTTGCTTTATCACCAGAAAGAAAAATCTTATACACGACATCATACAAACCAAACCAGCTGAGTTGGGATTTATCATTACTCTACAGAGAGCCCCTAATGATTGAAAGGGAGTCCAGTCGAAAATAAAAGAATATTTAGTTGCTGATTCCTGCGCAGAATCTTTCCTGAATTTACTTACTATTTAGTTTACTTTGAAAGCTAGCTAGTGTATGTCCAAAGCAGCTTTTACACGATAGACAGTCAGTCGTCCCCGTGTCAGTTGTCACGGCGCGACTTGCTCCATTTTATATTACATTAGATCACAAACTGGATCAGCATGAGTCATTTACACGAATACTGTCTAGGCATGCTCACATAAACAATAGAAAACGTCCAAACCACGTGGAATGCCAGTGGATCACCCGTATATAGGTATTGTGCAAGAGTATTAAAAAATGCATGATCCCTATACGCCCAGTGGTGTTACAAGTCGTGTAGTTGAATCTGAAGCTACTGATTGAGTGCATTTCGCTTATACCTATCAAACTGATGTCAAAAACGGCCTCTGCGGTGTCATCGTGCTCCGTGTCAGTTGTGTTAACACACACTTGCACCCGATCAGCTGTTCTGTGTTAGTTGTTCCGTGTCAGCTGTCGCTCGCGTAAATGCAACTTAAAAGTGTGGCAGGTGGGGTGTCCGGGTAGCCTGTATTTAGTCGAAGGGGATCCGCAGTTTCTAAAGAAAATTTTTTGAAATGAATATTTCTGTTGTCCTTTAAATTTGTTCTCCCAGGCGTCATGCCTCGACGAGGGACCTTTGACCCACGTGACACAATGAAACAAGGCACGTGTCAGGCACGTGGCTTTCTTTGTTCTAAGCCACAGATTTTCGTTTAATCTCAGTGGAACTCTGGGCAGTGTTGTCAACCCTTTGTCAATTCCCCAAGGCTGCTAACTTTTGTGTGCCGAGGCTTCCTCGGGTAATTGATCAAAGTTAATTTTGTTCATGCTTGTTTAACCTAAATGAGATTGAATTACAAGTCATAAAAAGCTTTTGGTGATATGCCTTAATTAGAGCTACAATTCATCGGGCGTTCTGCTTACGTGCCGGTAAGGAGATTCGGTTACGTCACATTTAACAGTCGCTCCTCATTTTGCTCGTCATTCTTCTGCCCACACAAGCAGGTAGCTAGCCACTGCAACTTGGGAACCTTCAGTCTTGCTCTCATCCGCTGCCTCGGTCGACTACTACATCTCAACTGTTTCACTCACCGTGTCGTCGGCCCTTCACACACACATCCGTCAGGGGTTACTGAACTGCTTACAACTAAACTGCACATTTTGATTTAGTCCCTAATTTCCAAGAAACTGAACGCAGTACACTCATGCATGTCTTTTTATGCAAGTTTTTATCCCTACAAAGAGCCCAGTTTTAGCGATACTCTTTCAGCTTTGTAGTTAAAAACTTCATAAAAGAGTTTTAACGCAAGTTAGTCGATACTTAGCCTAAATGATAATTATATTGAACACAACTCCAAACATTTTCAAAGTTAACTGAATTGAATATGAATTTCTTAGCTTAATATTAATCTGTGTGGTGCATCACCACCTAAAATGGCCGCCGTAGGTAGTGGCAGTTGATTAATGCATTATGGGCACTCACTCAACAGCCGCCTACTATACAAAATAATGGTGAAATGTGGCGAACACAAACAGGGCTGAAAGTTACGGAATGTTTAGTGACATCTTTCGACTGACGAAACTCACCCGGTGTTATGAATTTGGTGAACGTAAAAGGAAGGAGTGTATTTAAGAAAAATAGGTCAAAATAATGTCGAAATACGCGAGTCACAAAATGTATGATTTAATTAGAGGCTCACTGTTTGCGAAACACGGCGTTAGGCCCACTGTGCATTTTATTTCCATTTATGACTTAAACATCGGAATTACTGAATTAGTTGTCTCATGTTAGTCTGAACGTTCCCCTTTCTATGTTAGCAGATGGTTGTTACCAACAAAAAGAATTGAAAGGTTACCTGCCATTGACTTGAAATTGTTCAGTTTTGAATGGGTTGGCCAACCTTCTCAAAAGTGATGACCGACAAAGCGCGGTTGTGAAAGGATTTAAGCATCGTTCGCCTTTGAGCAAAGTGCTTCATGATTTACATGCTGGGTAGTGATTAAAACAAAATGCACCTCTAAAAGTTTGTTTAATACCCGCACTATCAGTTGATGACAATGTTCACAAATTTACTAAACATTTTAGATTCATGACCGAGTGATTTTTACACCAGTTCAAAACACGTAAATGCGCGCTCTTAAAATTTTAAGTTTATTTCTTGATGATCCTCAACGAAATCGTGAACCTCAACTGTTTAAATTAATCGTTTTATTAGTTTTTTAAAGCCCTTTTCTCTCTATGACGTTTCCTACTGACCACATGAGTTTGGGAAAGTTGATGGCATTCTTATACTGGACAATAGTGCCTTCTGCCGATTCTATCTTCCTCAGATGATTTTGAAGGCGGTGTTGTCTTTAAGCGTATTTGTGTTACTGAGAACTTAGTACATGCTTGAATTATGTTCATTTCTCAATTTCTTAGAAATTAAAAGCAAATAAGCAAATGGTGTACTTCCTTTTTTGAGCTGTGTAAAATGACAAAGTTCAGGTTTAGACGGGCCTGAACTGCTAATGGGTGGTACCTGCCAACAGGAGGAGGGGGGAAAGGTGCGTTCACACCCGTCGCACCCCCTTAAAAATCTCAACCTCAAATTTATTTTGATGGACATGTCATTTTCACGCACGCAAACGCACTGACGTACAAATGGACATTGCTCGTATGTATGAATGCAATCAGTCAGGCATGAAAGCAAACGCAGGTGCACGCAAGCACACGTACACACACGAGATGCACGAACGCACGGGTACGCCCGCATGCGCACGCAAACACACGCTCGTGCACGCACATATACTTTTCAACGTTTGTAATGTAAAATTCTATTTGAAACAGATTTCATGCGTATCTCCTATGTTTTGTGTTTTATAGGTTACCCGTTCGGTTCATTTCTGTGTAAAGTGTCGCCTTTTCTACAAGGAGTGGTCGTTAGCGCATCTGTAAACACCCTCGCCGTTATAGCTCTCGACAGGTAAGATAAGTCATTACGTCAATCATCACCTGGAATGTTGCTGGCATGCCTAAATGTGAAAACGTCCATGCACAAAAATGCATTTAAAGGTATAACAGTAAACTGGTAAACTTTCAATTTCGTAAAGGACTGCCCTTAACTATTTTTCGACAGGCGTGTGTTTTTTATCGCCATTTTCTATAGAGGGAAAAGTGTGATTCGTGAGCATCCACGAAGCCCCCATCCGCTTAGATTCTCCTAGGAAAAGGTGCACAATGTTTCGATCCCTCACTGAGATATTTTTCGTAGAAACTCACAGGGAAGAAAGTCGGAGCTCGAATACCGAACTTTTTGAGGTGCCGACTAGTTGACACACGTCTATGGAATTGATTCACCCAGCCGGAATTCAGCCGGTACAACCGGTTAAGACGGCTGTTTGGTTCTCAATGACGACTTTTGGCTTATAAATCATTCCGATGTTTTAGCCGGTTGATGTGGCTGAACCGGCAGAATGAGGCAGGTACATCCTATTATAAACAGAGGGCATTTTGAGTAATGCCTTAGCTATCCGGAAATGTTTCAAGTTGTTGTAGCGATCGTGTGGTCTCACAGCTAAGTTTCCCAATTACATAGCGGTACCTATTAATGCTGACAAATCAGGTGTGTGCACCGTAGAAGCGAGAGCATTAGAAAAACAAGCTCACACAAGATTTTGCGATATATCGCCACGTATTACAAGCAAACAACGTGATCACACATTCTTCCTTCGACATCGGCCTAATTTGCGTTCTGTGTTAGCACGAGACCTATTTTCAAACTGGCCATGAGCTATTATGCACTGTGTCACTTTGGTAATAATCAAAAGTTCAGAAATACTTCAAATGGCGATCGTATGTCCAATTTGCTTGCAATAGAATATCTTCAGTACATTATCCCGGGCGTTAATAAGTCCTTTATTAATTAAGTTTTTCACCGCGTCACTATAACAGCCATCTTAAATAACAATAAGTAATTATCCCAGAGGCAGGCTTTCCCATAGAGTTACTGGTAAACGTTAAAAGTAGTACATCGACCTTGTGATATTTTTATTGGCAATTAATACCACACTTTGAAATAAAATGATAGATGATTCTAAAAAATCAGACGTGTGATGGAGATTAGCGGTATATGTTTTCGTTTGTAACTAAACTGTGATTGTTCCAGACACGATAAATTACTGAGCATAAAGCCTTTTTATTGATAGAATAGGTGTCACGAATCCACAGCTTTGCACTTTTCGTAAAACAGAACCCATTGATATACGTTATCTGTATTGGTGTTACGATATTACGCCTGCGTTCTGGTTGGAATTTGGTCAAAGGTAAATCACAACGTACACCTCGTCAACCTTCAATGTCTGCTAAATCACAATAGTCACGAAGGGTTCGGCGGCGACTTAAGTAAAGAAATCACAGTTCGTGGTTGCAAGGCTCTGAGTCATTGTCGGCTATTGGTGATGTGGAGGTGGTTGAGTTAACAAATCATAGCGTTTAAAACCTTGTGTGCTTACGTTGTGTGAAATTCGAGTCCATTTTCTTTAAGTCGCGAGGCGCAGGTTTCAAAATCAGTCTGGGCGTAGACCAGGCATGTGTTCCGTAGACGCGCCGAAGTCGCAAAAACGTAAAATCATGCAAGACTTCTCGAGATATCGCCATGTACTATAAGGAAAGCACGTGATCACACTAGCTTCCTTCGCAAAATTTCTGCGTCTTCGGAACTCAACACAGAACCCACTATTTTTGGCTTAATCTACAGCTTCGGGAAAAACAATCATATAGAACCACAGATTTCTTTTGCGGCAGGAAAAAGAGTATTCGCTGAATAACAGTTTTATACTGTGGGCAATCACTAATGACACAATGCCAGATGATAGAATCATTTTTTGTTAAAATCACCAAATCGTTTTTTAGTTCCGCGAGTATTCGACTTGGAATTTGCTCCTGGAAATTTGGATATCCGCCTGTTTAGAGAGTGTAATCGAAAAATAGGACCCATTTATAGGGAGCTTTTATAAAAAGGCACCCTTTTGTAGGGGTTTGTCTCAGAAACGCCACCCTCTTACTGTCATAAACCGAGCCTTTTCGTATCGACTCATGGACAGCTGAATTTTTAACCCATTAAGCCTGAAACAGTGTATGTTGTCAATCAAAGTTTAAAGGTGCAGATAACATAAAAACACTTCTGAAGATTGGTTAGAATGTCAGTTAAGTCCTGAAGTGAATCTTTTTGGCTAATTTTGTTGGAAAAGCGATACATTCGTTGAGTCTTTGTCAGAAAAGGTCCCCTTTCGCAGTGTAAAAAGTCACTGTTTTGAACGGCACGTCTCGTATTCCACTTTAATGGGAGCACCACTGGGAGATGAGTAATCCTTTTTAAAGGTGTTGGAGACGAAGCGCATAGCGAGTAAATAAACAGAACGTGTTCAAATGAGCGCTACAATTGCCCACGACTTCCTAAAATAAATCGCATCAAGACTAGTTACACGTTGTAAATGCTGAACCGGCGTGGAAATACACATCACAAACATTCTGGTATGCACGCTACCTGTTGGCCACATCACGTGACCTAATGAACATAAGTCTGAAGATTTCTGCCTACGACCGAGACTCGAACCCAGGACCTTATGGTAACCGTGCAGAATATTATGTTCATAAGGACACGTGATGTATCCGACAGGTGGCGTTAGGACTAGACTTAAAATGTAATTAGTGATTTGTATTCCCACGCCGGTTCAGGATTTACATATGTACACTCACGAGTTTATGGCCGCCCAGGCGGGATGCCCACTAGTAAGTCTGATTGGATTTCTGTGTGTGACCGTTGGTCGCCGATGGCTCAGTGGCTAGAACGTCTGCACGGTTAGCAGAAGGTCCTTGGTTCGAGTACCGGTCGGGGTCAGAAATCTTTTCAGACTTATGTTCAATAGGTCACATGATGTGGCCAACAGGGGGAGTGCAGACCAGACTTAAAACGTTTGTGACTAGTTACACATGTTACATAAAATGTATTTGCCATGTTGTTATTCCAAATAACTGCAGGAGACGTAGTGACGCAAATGATTGTGGAGTCATTTGATTAATGATCTTATGATTGAACAGTTGCTATATTGTAATGAACCCCCAGAAGAGAAGAAGAAAGCGTAAGATAAAGTTGGTTCTCTGTTCATTCAGCTGTAACTTCAAACAAACCCGCATAATGTCACCCTAACATACGCGAGTAATCCATCATTTTCCCAGTTTTCATCCATCCTTATTTGTACGAATATGACGCCAGTATAAAATATTTTTATTTGTAAACAGGTTCTTGTACTAGCTAATGGAGGCCTCGTTGTCCTGAATGATTATCCGGTAACGAAAAATAATAGAAATAAAACAATAGTTTTCACTAGAACATACACAATTCGATATACACATTTAACTAAACACTACTCAGACGTTTACCTGAACTTCAATCAAGCATCTTCAGCGGCTATATATCGGTAACTAATAAATAGCACAGGAAACTATACCCTATTCCCACAAACATAAAGTCCAAGTGATAAGACTCCTTTTCTTGCCCTCACAGGGACTCCTCGTGTCACCTGTACTGGCGTGGAGTCAATAACGTCCGCAGCCAACAGTTCCTCAGTCAAGTATTTCTTTATAAAGTGTTATTGCTGTTTTCGTTTTGTCATCGTGACACAGTCAAAGCATTGGTCAAAACTGTATTTCGCCCTGTTTAGCTGTCACTTTAAGCATATTTAGAGCTCCTAACTGAAGAACCAAGACCAACAGCTGATATGCGATGTACTCACAGGAAATGGTCGCAGGGTCCCGTGGCTGACCTATTTTCGAGTGGAAGTCCCTGGTGGCCTTTTTCTAATTTCACGGTTGTCGAACCCCCATTAAATCAACAATTTGCCGACGCGTTTCTTCACCTGTTGATAGTTTGCATGTTTTTCTTAGTAACAGAAAACAAGTCCACTCACGGAAAGGAAAATTTTGAGGTCGGTAAAATTAGATTTTCGCTTTTAGCCAGTTATAGGGAGAAACGCAGCTTATGTAAAGTGCTTAAAATCACCATTTACCTTGTATTGACAAGTGGTTATATTGTCAGCAGCTTTCAGCCTGCATATCACAACCGTGAATTCTATATCCCAAAACGAGAAAAAAGAAGAAAAACAAATTCAGTTGAAAGTTGCTTAGCTCTACGAACATCAGTGAGACGTAGGAACACGCCCACTGCTAGTGTCATGTCCACTAACACGCCCACTGCTAGTGTCATGTCCACTAACACGCCCACTGCTAATGTCGTGTCCACTAACACGACCACTGCTAGTGTCATGTTCACTAACACGCCCACTGCTAGTGTCATGTTCACCAACACGACCACTGCTAGTGTCATGTCCACTAACACGCCCACTGCTAGTGTTATGTCTACTAACACGCGAGTTTCTTGTATAAACTTATGCCATATCCTCGCTTCTCTGGGGCCCGTTACG
Source organism: Phoronis australis (assembly GCA_002633005.1). NCBI lineage: Eukaryota > Metazoa > Phoronida > Phoronidae > Phoronis > Phoronis australis. The sequence goes on along the minus strand of NMRA01000294.1, from coordinate 467,297 downwards.
TTCATTTTTGACTAAGTCTAAGATTTGCCTAAGCTTCCAAACTTCGAAACTTTCACGTCCGAGAAGTTAGTCAATATTAAGACAAAGTTAAATCAAAAACTTATGTCAGACTTAAAAATCGTTTTCTTGAAGCGGACTCGAGTCTTTACTAACAATACTGACATAGTTGTCACAACCATCACAAGGGCACCGCCCCCACCATTCCTTATTTTACCATAAACTACAGGAATTAGCAGTAGTATCTGAGGGCTTTTCACAATGAAGAATGACTAACGAAGTGATTGTCTGTCCCGATTCTACGAAGTATGTATACACCAATATATGTTCATAACTCGAGATTTTTTATTGCTACACAAATAAATGACAACACATTGAAATACAAATATGTAGCCCAGAAAGCGAACCATTATATCCAGGCTTTCAACTATAAAGTAATGTTGAGCACGCTCAACAATTGCATGTTTAACAAAGGGCATTGTACCGATATTTATACGCTATGAAAGATAAGACACATAATTTTCATAAAAACGGTCTTTTAATTCAGTAAAATTTATCTCTCATTTTCTTTCGCTTGTAAATCATCGATCTCCAATTTAAATGCGGGTATCGTGTTGTCGGGATCCTTCGATTTGAGCACTGTATACTCAGTTACCAGTGGTAACCTACTTCAGCAGACGACAATTTCTCGGTCGAAGCTTAGCGTGATAAAATGTTTAGTAAGCTATAATAGTTGCTAAACCTTAATTTATATATTAACGTTCTTTCTATTTTGTTTATATTTTCAATTGGGTTTGAGTAAAAGCATTATTTGACAAAAGTAGCTCGGTTTTTCTAAAAGGTCACGACCTCGGACCCCGGAAAGTAGTTACAAAGCCTGGGCGAGTCGAGAAAGGTAGATCGATTCATCGCAATTTTTCTCGTTCAGTATGTGGTATAAATAGGTTAATACATGTTCTCAGTCGTTACCCCCTTATCTAGAGCCCTCGTGAATTTTGGAGAATTATCGATAATTCTCCAAAATCCACTCGGGCTCTAGAGTACGGGGGATAACGACTTAGAACATGTAATAATCTATATTTCTTAGAATCTAATCTACTAATTATTATTTTTGTCTTTGCCTAATTTTCAAGTAATTGTTTTCAAATTATTCATACTTCAATCCTCAGATGGCGGTCCATGCTATTGGTTTTTTTTCTCTTTTGGTTGTGTGAGCCGCGTGTCGTGTTGCTGCTGCTCTCCACACCACCGTGTCCTGTGGTATTCTCAACCATTTTGAAATCTTATCAAAATGTACTTCTATTTCGTGAATAGCCCATATTGCCGGATTTACAGGGGGGCAAAGGGCAATTGGCCCTATCCGCCCCTTGAAGAGAGGACCCATCTGAAAAGCTATATTATTAAAAAACTGAAAAAGAATTACAGTTAAAACCATCATCGGGTGACCCTCCAAAAGGTGAACATAAAAGGTTGTCAATTTCACAAAAGCAGGAAATAGAATCAACTTATTATATTGTTAGAGTCTCCGCCGTGAGTGTTAAGGATATGAATAAAAAGGAACAGGTTGGCTATGAATCAACGGTCCCCTATTAGGGCTGGAGCCCCTAAATATGAAAAGATGTATAATTTCTAAAACAGAAAATGTCCAACATTTGATGTTATCCTCAGAGCCCTCTCCGTCAGACTCACAATTTTATAAGCGAAATACAGTTTTAACAAAAAACATAGGAAGAGTTCAACATAAGACTCTAATATCCCTTGCCAAAGAAGGGTCTCCGAATAAATACAGTTTTCCCTAAAAATTGCCATCTTGAACTTGAAAATCCGAATCAATTTGGTCTGAAAAATCTGTGGATAGCAAGTGTTCTCGTATTTTTTTCGAAGCTTGCGTGATAGACGACTGCAAAATGATGTATCCCTAAGAAAAATGTCGTCGCTTGGGCCAAGCATCGGCAGTTGACAAATGATCTGTTGAATTTTCTTTCTATTACATGATTCGCTGTTTTTTCTCGACCGCCTCCGACCATACGCCTATGCTGGTTGCCGCGGTTTCACCACAATTCCTATGGCCCTGTTCTGGCATTTCAAGACGCGCGTTGTAGAATTCACAATTAAAAAATAAATGGCTTTTATAGAGTGGTTGCACGTACAATTGTCATCGTGCTGTAGTGTCAAGAGATGTAGACCAATTCAATACTAATGAAATTGAATGAGAAAGTAATGAGTTAGTTTAGTCTAAATTTGCATGTCACCAGTAAGGAAACCAGAAAACAGAATTTCCATAACTGAACGCGACGCATGATATGAAAGTACTCGAAACCGGCTCCAATAGACAATTCAGATAAACGCAGTTAGGCCACACCTACCATAGTTACGGTTTGCGAAGTCCCGCAAACACAAAGCCGGAAGTCCTTTGCGAGCGTACTACAGCAAGATTTTCTAAGATGTGTTTTGATCACATTTCACTCAAACCGTTGCCAGAGTTGACTTATCAAAATGGGTCCCGAGAAAGCAAACAAACTGTTGCACGCAGTTGCATATCTGCGATTCCAGGTCTTTGAACCTATTCATATCCCCTTGACACGCCAACCTTCATCCATGCGGGTGTCTGATCCATTCAAACAGACGCGGTCGGAGCAGTAGTTGTTTCTCATTTCACTCTTTAAAGCGTTCCTAAATGGATTTTTGCACTTTTGAGGTTTTATACCTTGTATAATAACTTTATAACATGAAATTTAACTTAACAAGCACTTATTTTGCGAAGCAGTTGAGGAATTTTGAACTCTGAAGAAAAATTAATGAACAGATTTTTTGTTTACCGCAACGTGATTTCATCAGTGGAAGACGTTGATCAGTTGACAGTATACATGCAATGGCGGGTAGTAGTGATTGTGTAAGTTCCGAAGACTAAGAGAGCGAGCTTGACGAGTATTATGAAGACATGTAAGGAGATGGGGTGTCTATTATTATTATGTGTCTCGAACTGTAAATCTAACCGATCTGTCAAAGCCCACTCGCGAATGACGGACACTGATTTCGTTTCATCGAATGCCGAGTGCCTTTGTCAGGAACGATGACATCTAATTATAGTGATGCTAACTGGATTTTATTTATGGTAAATGATACTCGTTTCTGCCTTGTCTGTTCCAAAATTATTCCTCCGCATATGCAATTTTTCATTATACTCATTCGAACTCTGTTTTCGATACCACTACGGCTCGGGGCTGGTGCAGAACAACACAATGGCGGAGACCGGAACCACCGATAACGTCACAAAAAATTTAATTTGTTATTTTTTGCGTCTATTTCTTGATTGAAAGTACACAAATTGAAGACGAAATACTTAAGATATCATACAAAATTGATGATAACCGAATTCAAGCATGTGTGTGACATTGGTATGAAGGGGTTAAGTTCCACAACAAGATTTGGTGTCTGCTACGGAAAGATCTTTGATGGCCCAAATTGTAGTGAGAAAAACTACTTCCAGGCAATTTGACTACATTTGAAAGATTTTGAGTCCAGGAGTCTACTGTTAAGTGTCTTGGTTGAAGTTTCCGTGAGTTACGAAACCGTCCACATTCATAGACCCACGCGTTGATTCGCATAAGATACATGTTCCGTTTTAACAGAAATAAAATACAAATATTTGCGAAACGTTGTGAAGACAATTTTCGCTCACTTTGCCTTGTTTGTCCAGACTTACTCGATAATAGATTCTACGATTTATCCAGTTTAGAGTATGGTAGATCCAAGAATTTTAAGCTAGTGTGATCACGTGCTTGGCTTGCAATACATGGCAACTGATATCTCGAGAAGTCTTGCGAGTTGTTACTTTTCTCGTACAGAACGCACGTCAGACATATATTCATCTGTTCGTGTATTTTTCTACTTTTTTCAACAGCAGTTATTTCCTTTTGTTGCTCTCTATATACCGTTGACCAGCATTGGAAGTGTTCCAAGTTCATCGTTAAACCATCTTTACAACCAATGCTTGGGGACCTAACACGGTGGACTATATATCCTTGCGTTTATAAGTTCCCGCGACCCGATTGGCTGGAATTATTAGCTTGAGTGAAGTGTCGAAACTATGGCCACTATGGTTTGTGCAATTTCCCAGCTGTCTTGCTATGTTAGCACAATTTGTCAAATCTATTCGTGTTATTCCATTGACAGACGCAATTTAGGGTGACCATTCTATTATGTAAACCATACAAAACCAAAAAGTTTACCGAACCTCAAACACCAAATTTGCAACAGAGAAATACCAATACAATGAGCTCTTTTCAGCCCACAGAGCCATCACTGACTCGACGTATTATTGTTTCTGTTGATTATCTTCCCGATCGTTTTAACCGTTTTTGAAAATTTTTCCAAGTGGCAAAGTGCATAGCCTAAACTACATCAGTTCAAATGATAATAGGCCACTTGTTTAAGGTTGGTTTATTATTCCCCACTAATTTTTCATAAATTTACAGATTATTTTACTTTGTGGTAAGTTTCATAACGAGCCTTTCCGAAGAACAGATTACTACAGAGCGAATACTGTACAGCATACCAACTTCCTGATGTGAATTTGCCATTTAAAATGATATTTTAAAAACCCTGTTTAGCAATTTTGCCCCAAACTAACTCCTTTCATCTGTTAACGTGTATTTAGTACTTGCAGTGCACTGAGAGCTAAAACACTCTTTTCAGCAAAAGCACTTCCCCCTCTTCGTTGTCGTTTGGATCTGCTTCGGTCTTTAAACGTCCTCGATTTACGTCCTTCCAAAGCGTTTGCCTGGTTGTGGAAGGGTTACAACTTTAGTCCAAATCTTTGCCGAGACTTGTAAAGAATTGTGCAGTCTTGACGATTTATTGAAATTGACGCAGCTAATATCTGCTAGTAAGTTAAAACAGAACCACATGCTGAGACAAGTCCAAGGCCCAAGAAAGTCCGCTGGCAGCTAGAATAAATCAAATTTTGCCACAGAAAAAAACGAACCACAGAAGTACTCTTTATGAATTCTAATCTCCCCGTGTAAACACGACAAATTAGGAACGCCACTTAACAGTATTAGAGCAAGTCCTAACTGTCTCCAGAGGCATTTACTTGTTTTTAAGATCGTGCTGCACGTGGCTAAGTTGATTGTTCCAAATGTTAACAACGCATTAAAATGCAATGTTAATGGAGTAGAAGATACGATTGGAGATCGACATACACACTGCTCGTAAATCAGGAAAATCATAATGACATTGCACACTTTGTTTTGGCAAGACTTTTATTGATTGCTTGACTTTGCTAATAAACATAAAACTAATGCCAAATAATGTACCCCTACAAAATAGATAGATTCACTTTATTTGCTTCAAAAGAAATCCAGTCGCCTATTCCCACATTGTATTAGGATCCAGAGATAGCCATAACGTCAATTAACTGATTTGCCATTTTGTCCCAGAAACTATGACCAATTTTCGTAAAAAAGAGTGCCATTGGGAAAAAATTGCACGATTCGTTTATCACGTAAATCGTGGAACATAAGAAAGGATTGTTTGATATTAGTAATGTTAGTAGTATTAGTAGTATTAGTAATATTAGTAGTATTAGTAATATTAGTAATATTAGTAAACGTGTAATTGGTTAATGCCGCATTAAAACAAGTGCTGTATGCATAATGAATACTTCCGCACTGAGTGTGTGCGCACTGTATGCATAGTGAATACTTTTGCACTGAGTGTGTGCGCACATGTGCGTCCTATCAAGGCATGATAATAACGCATGGCAAATTAAAGGGACAATCTCGGCGAGCAATAATGCATAAATCAGCCGTGAGCGGAATCGAACCCTCAGCAATAGCATCTGCACACACTACCGCTGAACTATATCATGGGCCATTCGTGGGGAAATGTCGCCGTGACCTATCGCCAGAAGTTTGAGTGACGGCTTAACTGACCAATCACAACGAAGCATTCTTGACATACCCTTGTTTCCAAGTCGCCATTTTACCCGACAAACAATTCGTTACCGTGTAAAATTTATTGTTTGTCTGTCGACATTTTGCAAGGGGGCGGAGCTTGCGATAGGTCAACTGGGCTGAGACTTTGCTCGCGTTATATCACCTTAATCGTTACATCCAATGAAAAGTTGATTAGTAGGTCACGTGAGCTCTCAAGAATTGCACGTATTTTTCGCTCGTTATTTCATACTCCAGCCTTTACGCTCAATTTTTTTAACTGGAGAAAAAACACAATAAAGTTTACATTGAAGGCTAACGGCAAGCAGTAGTGGCCGTAATTCAACCAAGATATGTGAAATTGTGACTCTATGACGTCTGTCTGGAGGACGAAGCTCATGCCTTGTGATACAAAGACGTCTAGGACTGACTACTCACGATCACTAACACTATCATTCGATACTAGGGTTCGCCAGTTACTGTGTACCTCCGAACATCAAAGGCGGTCGTATTTCACGTAAACGAAACAAAAAGTTTAAATGTTCCCATGATAGCGCGAAATAAATGTAGATTATTACATGGCGAAGTCGTTATCCCGAGGTGGAATTTGGAGAATGATCGCCTGAGGGGCGTTAACACATACTGAACGATAAACATTGTAATGAATCGGTCTATCTTTCTCGACTCGCTTGCACTTAGTTACTACTTTCTGAGTCAGAGGTCCGGGGTCTGAGGTCGTGATCTTTTAAGAAACGCCAAGGAATTCTCGTTAAAATATTTTTTTTCTCAAAACCAATTCAAAATTTAAACAGAATAGAAATAAAATAAATCTATGAAATAAGTTTTAAGCAGCCAGTCTTGCTTACTGCCTGTACTCATTTTATCACGCTAAACTTCCACCGTGAAAATATCGTCGGCTAAAGTAGGTTACCCCTGGTTACTGGGTATAATGTCCAAGTCAAAGGATCCCGACATGTTATCCACATTTACACTGAAGATCGATGATTTACAAGTGAGAGAGAATGACAGATAAATTTTACAGAATTTATGACAATTTCCTGAAAATTTTTGAGCCCATATTCATACAAAACTCACAATTGGAGAGATGTGATTGGCTAAATGTGTGTTTCATGGAAAAAGTGGATTTCGAATAATCTACCTCTGTACATGAGTCATTTCCTTCAAATCTGAATATCGCACTTTCAAGTCTAAATAATAGAAAGAAATATCACAAACTTTTAGAAAGAAACGCGGTTGCTTTTTATGTGAAGAAACAATTTAAACGTCTTTTAAGAACACTTTGGATAAAACTAAAACGACAAAAATGTAAATTCTATGAATTGCTTACTGCGCTTTGGTAGCTGCAATATGTTGGCATGCTGTGGACTGGTGTCATCAAAACGTTTGAAATGCAACAACACTAACGCTTTAGCATACATGTACCCATCTAATACACCCACCATTTCAGGTACCTTGCAATATGTTGGACCCTTCGGTTGCACATCTCGGCGAAAGCATCGAAAGTAATCATCATATGTATTTGGATTGGTTCTGCTGCCATCATCTCACCTTGGCTGGTTTTCTTCAAACTGAGCACGTACCAAGATGAACTCGGTACCTATTATGCGTGCAACGAGAGTGAATGGCCGGGAAAACGAGCTTACTTTCTTGGTGTAATTCTTCTTATATGTTATGCTATCCCCTTGTTGATGATTTCCATGTGCTATGCCATGATTGGCGTGAAAATTTGTCGCCGTGAAGTGCCCGGCGTTCAAGATTCTGCGGATGTTGTACATAGATCAAAACTTCGCGTTCTGAAGATGCTCATAACCGTCGTGCTTCTCTTTGCACTCTGTTGGTTGCCACTGTACGTAATATCCGGCTTTGTGATATTAGGAGACTCGAACCCGTCTCCAACACTACTTAATTTAGTGCCCTTCGTTCAGTGGCTTGGCCTCTCAAGTTGTTGTGTTAATCCTCTAGTGTATGGATGTTTCAGCAAGAAATACCGTCAGGGATTCAAAAGAACCATGACGTGCTCCAAGACCTATTCCCTGGAGAACGTGTCCGTGTCACGTGCGCAGCCCCTAAAAACACGTCAACCCACGAGCGTCGTTGTGAACTCAAAGGCCGAAAAGTCATCGCTGCTAAAAGAGAGATACTGTTTAAACGGAAACGAACTCACTAACAGCGACAATGGCTTTTCTCAATCAAAGAAAAGCTTGCACCTTTAAAGTTATCGATTGGAATCGACTTTTGGGATTATAATGAAACAAGAAATGTGATTACTCAAGGAGTCCACAAATGGTCGGACTTCAAAACTAGTCATCTGGACGGCAAAATCAAATGGCAGGTGTTCAAACGTTTCTACCGGATTTCAAAGCGCGATGGTCTCACTCAAAAATTAGTTGGCTGGACCCAAAACACGATAACCGATGCTATAACCAGTTGGCCGGCGACCAAACCCGACGGCCGGACTTACTTAGAGACTCTCTTTGATTGGCTCGATGGATTCAAGGGACATCTAGTGTTTTTTCGTACCCGTTTTTTTTGTTTTGTTCAAAATCGGCGGTCACTGTGTTTGAGAACCGGCCACCACGTTTTAGGTCCGGCCAACCAGATTTTTTTGGTGAGGTCATCTGGTTTTGAAGTACCGGCCAACCTGTTTTAAGGTCCAACCACCAAGTTAGAACACCGGCCATTTGGTTTTGCAGTTCAGCTAGGTGGTTTCGAAGTCCGGGCAAGTGGTTTTGAAGTCCGACCATTTGTTGATTCCTCCCTTGTTAAAACTGGCAAAAGACACCAAAGAAGAATACTGACAACAAACAGCAAATCGCAGTTTTCAACGACTTTGATACCAAATGATAGCCTTCGGGCTGTGGCCGAATTTGTACAATGAAATGAATAGCTTTAATATTGTAATTTAATTTGGAAAGCCGAGTTTGACGAAGTGAGTGCAGCGCAAGACTCATTACTATAAGACTGTGGTCTTGTAACACTGTTTTGTGACTGTGTGTGGGTGGAGAGAGATTGATTGTATTTAGTAACTAATTGATTACCCAACATCCATTAAATATAACTCTAATGAAACTTTTTGTTCATCAACTTCATGATCGTTAATTTCCTGTAACTACACTTGTACCAGTTGTAGAAAGAACTGTGATTAAATCACGTGTACTCCTAATTGCTATGCTATATTTATCCCAAAATATCTTATTAACTAGCCGCTGTCAACCCATCAATGTATAAAATATATTATATTTTCTGAAAGTAGAAGCCAAAACAAACTCACCTATGTCATTCACAACATTGTGCCATTGTTGGGGTCCCGTTAATCAGCGGTTTAGGTGAAAAAAATCTATTTTTGAAAGGTAATAAAATTTTGATCCTTTAACCTTCATTATTAAGACTTTGGATGATAAAACTTTGGCATTTTGCTCCAAAACCGCGCCTGGGATTTTGAATAAAACGAACTGTTTTTTAATCTGGAAAATATCCCTTTTTGCAATCACCTTTTCAAGAACAACAACAATCCTAAATCAAACAGAAAAAAAATCAATGAACCTATAATCGAAAATCGGTTTTCGTATTGAATGATCGTGCTGTCTGAAAATTCAAGCACCGACAAAATCCGTCTGCTCTTTTCGAAGAAATCGTGGCTAGAAGTTAGTTGGCTAGCCCAAACAACGAACATGTTGTCTGTAGCCCACTCACGGTTTTGCCGTCACATTATGATTAAACTGTTCTTGGTGAGTGCGACAGCTGGTGAAATATGCTCAAAGACACTTGTATAGGTCATGCTTTTCCATAGTTACGTAAACTTGATGAGACTGGACCAATTAATTGACATTTTTGCACACTTACTTGCCGGAGTCAGAGAAATGAGTTGATGTGTCACGTGACCACCAACTACTCTCACACCTATGTGACGATGTCATCTAGCTATGTAGTCTTGAACAACCAGCCGGTGGCCAACGTAATGACAAACTAACTGCACTGAAAGGCAGTTCGCGATTCTGTTTGTAGAGACTTGGAGATACGATACCACATTGTGGAGTTCCCCCTGGTAGCCATCGAACTTCATGAATCGTGCTGACCTTTATCCTACTCGCAAAATATTTTCTAGAATATCTTACGAGATGGCCGCCCTCGTTGTTTTACTTCAGTGCACCAAAGCAGGCGTGCGTTCAGTAGACGTTAGGACCTACATGTACGCTAGGACCTAGCTAAAATCTAGTCAAAGTCAAGTGTTCGTATTTAAAATACACGGCAATATCTCACGTAATCTAGTGAAGTCTTGCTTTTTAGCGAGGTCCTAGTGTTACTGAACGGGAAGCAGGTATAGGTGGCTTCCCTTTCATAACGATGAGCTAACAAACACCTTTTGATTTTGTCTTATCTTATCACTGGCTGCCATTAATTTGCCCTTTATAATCCCGAGGAAGGACACTTTGGTCTGACAAGGTTATGAAGTAAACAATAAACACATTGTTGTAAACAAGATTTTATTTTTGTTTAACCCCACAGTTAAATGTACAAATAGTGACACAAATTAATCTATTCATGCAGTGCATACAATCCAAATTCGTTATTGCAATTATTGATGCATGACTAGATATTTCAACGAATGAGCTCATCATGTATTGTGAAACTTGCAATGCTTTGCGAGTCAACAGCACCGAGCCTATTGATTTGTGTAATTGAAGATATACCTATAGTGATATAAAAGTCCCTTACACAGTGTAACTAGCTCTCCCGTCGGTGCCTCGTACACTCACTATCTCCAATAAATTGTTGTAAATGCCTGAGCATATAAATGTAATTGCCTTGCACTAGATTAATTCCTAGTATTTTTATAACATGACAAACCACTGAGTATTAGTATTGATTTTTATGAGTGACGCGCTGAATGGAAACACGAATGAAATGTGCAATAATGATGATAGGTTTACAACAATAAAACTGATTCCAAATGAGTTTTTGCACCTTTGGCGATTACTGTTAGTGCAGCCGGCTACTTAAGAGGCGAGAAAAATGCATCAAATCAGCCGTTATTATCCCCAAAAGCCATCATTCTCATGCGGAGACACGGTGTATTCAGTGTGCCAAAATCTACCACCGTTGAAAAGCATACGCCGACCTGACGATTTTTTTCACAAATCTGAAGTGTCGCCATGGCTAAATTTCAACTTCCCTCTTGCTTGTACTAGAGGTTTCAGAAAAGTCGCGAATGGGCAAAAATCGTTCGAAGGGTTTAGAATTATCATTTTCTGTTCAGAGGACGCACGCAGTACACGACAAAATGCTCTGCCAAACTGGTAGTTGCCAATGGGAGGTGCTAAATTCAAGGGGGGGACTTTAAAAAAACTTGCCAGGACTTCAAAACCAGCTGGCTGAACTGCAAAATCTAATGGCCGATGTTCTGACGTGGTGGTGGAACCTCAAAACATGTTGACCGGTACCTCGAAACCAGATGACTACACCCCAAAAATCTGGTTTGCCGGACCTAAAACGGGTTGGCCGGTGCTCACACACAACGGCCGAACAAATCGCCGATTGGAACCACAAAAACAAACGGGTACGAAGTAAACACTAGCAGCCGATTTCATAAAGGTGGTTTAACAAAACCAGGTTTAAGACTTAAACCTGGTCTTCCTAAACCTGGTCTAATTTTAGACCTGAATTGCATTTCACCAACATGGTTTAAGCGTCTGAAAGCCTGGTTTTGCTAGATCAGGGAGCTGGTTGAGTAAAACCAGGTTCAAAGTATCAAAGGCACCCAACAAAGAAACTATTGAAGTGCTTCAATGAAACCTTGATCACGTGGGTATACAATGGCATACACTAGTAGAATCAGTGCAGACATTTACGAAAAACATCTAAAAGCTTTTCTCATAAGGAAAACTGTAATTTCTGTGCCCAACACACACACATTAAAGAACATGCTCCCGATTAGATGTAACATGTTAAATGCCCAAATTTATTTCCTTGTCATTTTAAAGTTTCTTTTCCGCGGCCAAAGGGGGGGGGCAAGACCCCTTCCTGGCAATATTATATCGGAGAACAGTGGAGGTGGAACTCAGTCAGAAGAATCAGAAGATGCTGTCTTTAGTCAAATCCGTAGCGCTTACCACGATGACGCCCTGCTCGACCAGTCGTATTCTGAGAAATCTGCAGGACACACTCGAGCAAGTAGTGGTCTACCCATACGCGGATCCACGGGGTCAAGGGGTCCGGAGTCCCCTTTTTCCCTTGATTTTAGTGATATTAAATATATAATTTTCAAATTGTTGACTTGGCCCCCCTTTCAAGTCCTTGACCATCCCCTCCCCCTTTCAAAAATCCTGAATCTGCCCCTGCTACGCTTGATCTTGTGTCATAGTAAAACTGAATATTGAAAATAGTCCATTTTCGCTCTAAAACTGCGTCGCAAATGCACTCCGCGGCATCATTCAGTTGTACCTATACCATGCAAGTCTGACATATTTAACAGTTAAACCTGGGTCTGAACAAGTCTAAAGTTAAACATGGTTTAAGATCTTAATACAGGTCTAAAGAATATAGACCTCGTTGGTGAAAGGAAAACTGACTTAGACCAGGTCTAAACTGGAGTTAAACCTACTTTTACTAGACCACTGGTCTAAAAGTTAAACCACCTTTATGAAATGCAGATTATCTTTAAACCTGGTCTAAGTCCAGTTTAAACCAGGCTTAACTTTAAACCACCTTTATGAAATCGGCTGTAGGAGTCACTTGAGTCCTTCGAGACATTCAAAGCGATCTGGTCTCGTCGTGTTTGATCACCGGCCGCCTGGTTATAGCACCGGCCTTCGTGTTTTGGGTCCAGCCAACTAGTTTTTTTGGGTGAGGCCATGGCGTTGAAGTCCAGACAACACGTTTGATCACCGGCCATTTGGTTATGCAGTCCAGTCGACTGGTTTTGAAGTCCGGACTAGTGGTTTTGAAGTCTGACCATTTGTTTATTCCCTCCCTTGAAATTCAGCCGTGGCCTCAAAATTATTGAGTGCTTCCCCATTGTAACCATTTTTAAAATTAAAGTAGTTTCGCATTACTCTTATCCTGGTAATGTCGACGAAGTGTCACTAAAGGTTAAGAGGGCCAGGTTCAGTATAATTGGTTTTGATAGAAATGTTCAGAGCATGTGCGCTGTAACGGCTTTACATTTACTTGATATAGTCATAGACCCTATCTTATATTATGCTTCAGAGGATTGGGGTTTTCAACCATACAGCGCGACAGAAAGTGTTCAAGTTAAATATTGTAAGCTCATTTTAAGAGTGGGAAGTAATAGTACCAATATAGCAGTGTTGGGTGATATAGGACGGTATACTCACTACACTTGTTACTTTATTAATTGCCGAAAGTACAGGCTGAAACTGCAAGTAATGCCAGAGTATAGGTACCGGGTGTAATTCAATAACTATAGCTCCTCATTAGAAAGCAGGATCTCGCAAGATTTCGCAAGATATGGTCGTGCACATTTTCAATGAGAGCACATAATGTTAGCTAGATTTTTCTCGTGGCGAGGCTCTACCCGGAAGCCGGAGTTCAGAGCAGTCTGAAACGTCGAGTCACGCGCTCGGTATAGACACAATACAAATGTTGGGAAGCCACACTGACATGAAGAGCGCAGGTCCATTTCATGGATTCACGATGTCATCTTACATTCTTTTTTGACGTCACCAACTATGCTTTTGATACATGGCCGTGTGCAGTTTACCAGGTGTACGACCGTTGAAAGTCGCTGCTCAAGAAGTGTTAAATTTGAAAATTTTCAGTTATGAGAGGTTTTCAAGTTATTTTTATGGTTTATAGTAGTACACGTTCTATGCCATTGTCATGTGCAAATCTGCTTCATGTCATTGTTTAGGTACCTGGCGATCTGTCAGCACTTGCCAAGTCTTCGTCGCATATCCCGAAAGGCGTCCAGGGTGATTATAACTGTTATCTGGTTGACATCCTTGGCTGTGATGGTTCCCTGGATACTTTACTTCAACTTACACCAATTAGTGAAACCCAACGGCCAGGTCATTTATCATTGTTACGAGAAATGGCCGTTGCCCCATCAGAAACGTGAGTACTTTCTTGGCGTCACCGTTTTAGTGTGCTACGCAATTCCAGCGTTTATCATTACCACTTGCTATACCATGATTGGTATCCGTATTTGCCACAGAGCGGCGCCAGGCGTATCGGTCAGGAACAACGTCATTGAGAGTTCCAAATTGAACGTCCTAAAGATGTCGCTTACAGTCGAAATGCTGTTCATCTTTATGTGGTTACCACTGTACATCATCACAACTATTTACTATTACAACGATGAACCCTGGGTCTTTGTCGTGGTGCCTTACGTACAGTGGTTAGGCTTGTCAAGTTGTTGTGCAAATCCGTTGGTTTATTGCATGTACAGTAAACGGTATCGACAAGCATTTCGGAGGTTCTTTGTGATCGCGTGCAAAGTGAACGCTCGACCTCTGGCGATGGCAAGAACAAGCAATCATGCGAAACTATGTACCGAGTTGAGTACTTCTGACCAACAAAAGTTTTTGCCTAAGACCTGGAGGAGACGTGGCGAAGGTTTTCCCAGAACCTACAAAGATTCTACAGGAAGGCCTTCACCTTACAGTCCAAGTTCCACAGAACTCACACTCATGGTTACACACCAGCGAAAACAGTATTTAAGGAAGTCGCTAAGAGACGTCGAAGATGATCCGATTTAGCGTTCCGACATCCAATGTTGAACATGTTTCAAACGATAGGGAAGGTTTTTTACTGTCACTGCAAGCAAGCTTATAAAAATTGTTGAAATAGTTGATGGATATTTCCGCTCCTTTAGGCGAATTACACAAATTTGTGTGCAGACCGCGGATTGTCATTATGTTCTCATTTGTAAACAGGCACAGGAAATTTGTATTATCAAATTAAAATGACATTGCTTGGGTATACTTTTCAAACAGACTTTATTTTATGAATCCGTGTTATCTGCAGTCACGTATTATTAAGAATTAGGCTGCCAAACTCGCAAAATATAGGCCCTCTCCGCACGAAAGCGTTTTCATTTGAAAAGCACAACTTTTTCTTCGCGTAATTTTCAAAATATTTTAGTGCTTCTTTGTGTAATTACGAGGGTCGTTCAATAAGTTCTCGGCCTCACCCAGAAAACAACGCGATTGCAACTAAGTTTGACTTTTATTTTTCAATATAATCTCCCGTTACATCAACGCATTTCTTACATCTGTGCTCCAGTTTTGCAATGACTTCGTAAAAGAAACTTTTCTCGAGCCCCTCAAAATACCTTTTTCATTGCATCCATGACATAATCATCGCTCACATACTGGCGTCCACGCAGGTAGGCCTTCAAATGTGAAAACAAATATAAATCAGACGGGGCAAGGTCTGGAGAATAGGCGGGGTGCGGAACGATTTCAGACTCGTCTAGATGCTTCAACCACAGCAACTTCATGGGCAGTATGGACGGGTGCGTTGTCTTGAAGCAACAGCACTCCATCCGAGTCTCTTTTCATCGATTGCTTTTTAAGTTTTTCCAAAAGTGATGCAATTCCCAGTAACAGTGTGTCCTCGTTTCAAGCAGTCGATCACCAGAATACTTTTGCTGTCCCAGAACACAGAGGCCATAACTTTGCTTGCAGAGGCACCCAACTTGAACTTTCTCGGGCTTGGGGAACGCACGTGCCCCCATTGTCTACTTTGTTGTTCTGATTCCGGGTCAAAGTAGTGGACCCAAGTCTCATCCTGGGTTACAAGTCTTCTTTAAAATTTGGCTGAATCTGCCTGGAATCTTCCTAGAAGTTCCTTTGAAATTTGCATTCTTCTCATTTTCTAATCCTGAGTTAACATTCTTGGCACCCATCGTGTACTCAGCTAACTCATGCCCAAATCTTCACTCAAAGTCTTAGAGACGGACCCGTTGCTGATGCGAACAGTGTTCATTGCCAAATTCTGAACAGTCATTCGCCTGTCTTTCATAACCACTGCATGAATTTTCTGCACATTTTCCCTGGAGGTCGACGATTTGGGACGTCCTTGATGAGGATCATCTTCAACGCTTTCTACCCCTCTTGAAACAAACTGACCACGTTTTTACTGTGGAGTAGCTCAGGGAGTCTGTTCCGAGTGTTTGTTTTTGCATCTCTTCATGAATATCTTAGTTTCATACCAATTTACCCAAATTCTTTATGACGGCTCTCGTCTCCGTTATCTCCATTCTGCTGAATGTGTTGCCGTCTGCTGGTTTGAAGCAGCGCCACCTAGCGACAGTTGACCGTACTAATTCAGCATAAATGCAGTACTGTTTTAAAACATGAAATTTCACTATGATGGGAAAAATTAACCTGCGTCCCTGTTTTCTTGGTGAGGCCGAGAATTTATTGAACAACTCTCGTATTTTCCTGTCACATGAATACGTTAATGCGACTGAAAAAACATATTTTTTGCGTCTTCAAAAAGTTTATTATCCATACTATTTAGTATACTTTCATAGGGACGATGCGTCAGCGTTTTCAAAAAGCTATATATTCGCCCATCCACCCGAGTACAGTGAACATGGTCTTAAAAGAATCCTTCGGAGAGTGTTTTCAAAAAAATTCCACCTTTGGTTGTCACTTTCAGTGGATACGTGTATACGTCAGTAATATACGTGCATACGTCAGTAATATTTGTAAGATAGTAATCTCTGGGTGTTCCATCGAAACTGGAACTTCGGTGAAAACAGATATCCCGCAGTCGAAAAGAGATTCCCGCACCTTCAAAACAGCTAACCAGCTCGAGAAACATAAACCCTGACCTGTAAAACAGGAATCTCGTGGATCGTACAGGACACCCGGGGATCGGACAGGTCACCCGGGGACCGGAAACACCACTCCTGCACTTTATGTCAAACATTGTTTGATGAAAAATAAATCTTCGTACTTTAAATAATTGTTGTGATATGTTGTTTTACTACATGAGAATTTAGGCAACGTATGGCGGATTAGCGTTCTACGTTATTCTGCTGCTAAAGTTGAGGTCGAATCTTTTGAGTCGGCTTTCGGCGTAACTGATGAAACATTGCTTCACCTATTCGCCAATTTCTTTATTCCACAATTCTTCAATCAACTCTTCTTCTTCCACGAGGTTGCGTACATGTCAAACAAATTAATGAACAATGGCACTCGAAAGTCGAAAACATATTTTTGTTTTTCATGTTTGAAAATATTTTTGGAGAAACTATGGAATAATCTGAAATTTATTTACCGAGATACATGTAACAACGTGTTGAGAGTATAGATTATAATGAAATTGGCTCACAGACAAGTTGCACGAGTTTTACCGATAAAAATCAAATCACAAAGTCAATATGATATAATATAAGTTGCGTTTTATTATTGACAATTTTTAACGAAAAAATGTAGAAAACAACTGGAAAGTACTTGAATATGCTTTAACTCAAAAACTGAGGCTACGGTCTCGGGAAATTTGAAAAATTGTAGGGGTTTCCGATCCGATGCCCGGGGTTTTGTTTTAAAGATCGATGTTCGTCTTTCTCGGGTTGGTTAGCTGTTTTGAAGGTGCGGGAGTCTTTTTCGGCTCCGGGATATCTGTTTTACACGGAGTTTCCTGTTTCCAGTCGATAGAACACCCTCAGTCAGTACCGGGACTTATTCACCACGCAGTTGTCCAAAATCCTAATGTGTCGTGGCACGAAAATAACAGGTGGGTTTAACGATTAAGACATGCCTTTAAGACTGGATCCTCTGTTCCATGGCTGATACCTGAGTTACACAAGTCTCCTCGACAAGTCAACATCATCCCGTCCCTATGTCCTCTATTCAACGTGTAAGACTGACATCTGGTACGACTGATGGGCCTATAGTTATTGGTGTATCTGTTTGTGCAGCCACGTGTGATAAACACACGCCCTGTAATAAAGACGCACATAACGGTTAAATATTTAAGACGTTTACTAATATATTAATGAAATTGCATGATTATTATGCGACTTACGTTGATCGATGGTTTCATTCTTTGATAACGAAATGGAATCAATTATTTATAGGTACCCTCCAGACAAATGTAAAAATAGCGTTATCGTAGATCGAGATGGTACTAAGATGATATGCCAACTGAAGGTACCCTTCTGTTGTTTTCAGCTTGTAATATGAATTCTCATCAGTTGAAATAATAGCTAAAATAGAAACATTTTGTATAACACAGCCCTTTATGGATTAGCGTTTTTACGGACACTTTTGTAAATTCATGAAAGTGAAAATTCAACGGCATTCAACGGTGATTATCATTTCAGGTGCATCACCAGGAACTCAAAGCTAAATTAAACGAAAAATTTGAAACTGAATTCCATGTAATTGGAAAAACGACATCGTGTCAAAATTGTATCATATGAAAGTATTTTTGAGAAAATGAGTTTGCATTGCTCATAAATGTATCAATTGATACAATTTCTTGATGATGTCATTTTTCCCAATTCCAATCCCAAATTAAAAATTTGTTTTTGAGATATTCAACTAAAACGAAGCGCACTCGTGGTAAAAATTATGTCTTTGTTACGCCAAAATATGTACCTTCCCGTACGTCTCTATGTGTGAAACAGAACTCATTAGTGGGACATCTGGCCTTGTTCACGTAAGAGATAGTCTTTTTGTCACGTAAGGAGCAAGCGCGAAAGGACCCGGGATTGCTGACTTCGTAGTGACAGTCGTAACATCGGAAAGGCTTTGCTACAACAACAAGAAATGAATTACAATTGTTTAGATGCCAATTATAAATATATTTTGAGCAGACCAAGAATGTCGTAAGAGAGAAACAACACAATTTTTGAACGAAAAATGTCCGTGTAGTACTTAAAATGACATCCCGACAACGTTTTCATTTTTGGTCGTTTCTGTATGCAGAGGGCTATCTGAGCACAACTAAATTTACTTATGAGACCATTTTCAGAATTTTAAACGAGTTTATGAATTTGCATGCATTAGTTTTCATATAATTTACTTTAGCATAACCCGATATACATTATTTACAACGCGGATGAACCCGTCTTCGTTTTATCGTGACGGCAGACGACATTGAAACTTGGATTACTGACTCTCTCCCTCTTATTTTTAAATATGTGAAATCCGAAATTCATTTTGCTTTCGCCAAATAGAAATAAATTTCACAAAATGTAGTGTAATAAGCGCATTGTTACGAAAAGCTAGACATGCGTGTTGAAATGTTCACGGAATCGTCGAATCGTGCTCCATCATTTCCGATTTCAGAGAATGTTTGTCCAGCGGGAACGGATTTTCCGTGAGTCTTCGTGTATACGTGACCAAACGTGACAACTATGCATGCGACCTGCATAGTATCCTATGAACAACTTACAAACTTGGTGGCGTGACTAGTTCGTATGCGATGTGTACCCTATGAATAACGTAATACCGAAGAGACTTACAGCTGCTTGAAGTAACACACTTGGCGACCCAGATTCGTGTGATTAGAGGAATTTAGTAATCCTGAAATATTTATGACCATGTTTAACAGACCCCTCCAAAAACTACAATGATACTCGCTGGAAATACACACACACATCTACAGTTGGTTTAAGAGTACATGTACTTCAACAGGGTGTTCCGCCGAAAAGCTGCAGTATCTAGTCGGAGCAAGGACATTGGAAAATGTTGTGATTAGTCAGTGTGATAGACATCCGAATGTCATATAAACAACTCACAACATTCAATCAAATTTTCAAAGAGAAAGTGTTTACTCTAGTTATTAATAGTAAAAAATTCATAATAACTACATTTCATCTTCAACAGCATCTATTTTATCAGCTAAAGTTGACGTTTATTACATAGTCCAGCAAATCGCAGTGCACATTCATTATATTCAAAATGCTGGGATATCCTGTTTGGACAAATTATACTCTTGTTTTGCAACAAATACAGATGACCCGCATTCAATTTCTCAAGTGCGTGATTTGAATAAGATTTTCTCTCGATTGCAGATAAAAACAGCAGTACACTTTATATTTTTGCAAAAGTTTGATGATAAATCCAGTTTTCCGGGAGCATTGTCTAGATAAAAAGACTATATAATTATGCATCCTTCCCTCCCTCGCTTCGCCCCTTCCGCAGTTCCCCCTGCCCCCATGCATTCCCTCCTCTCCCTCACTCTTGTCTGTTTCCTTCTGAAATGGAATGCAGAAGGTTCCCTGCACGGTCCGTTTGGTGGTTGATAGAGAGGCTTACTGTGCTAGGGAAGGCGCATTAAGCAGCGGCAGAGAGAAACTCATGCTGGCTATGGTACTGCCATAGAGAGGGAAGATGCCCATATGGTTTAAGTAAACCGGTGGACCTCAGCGACCACTGAAGAACCAGATTTCCACAAGAATTGAAACTAAGCGAATTTTTGTGTTTTTTATAAAATATGCATTGACTAATGGAGGTTGTAGATACGCAAGTCTATTTCACGACAGAACACTCACATCCCATTCACACTGGAATGGGATACAGTCAAATGAGTAATTATCACATTATCAGACCAAAAGTCAGTCTATAGGGATCCACATTTTCTAAATTAATCGCAATTCAAGTTCTCATGGTATATTACATTTTTATGTTATAACATTCAAGAATTTCCCGTTTCAGCCATTGGAAACAAGGTGTCTAGAATTTATAATCTGTCCCTGTACATATAGCGTTTATACACACGAGGACATCAAATGCATGCATGGCGCTCCCTTTCCCGAAGATAACACTCGCCATAAAGTGAGAGCACACCTTGTTTTTGCTGATACCCAATTGTTCACTGACCTCCAAGAATTCTAAACAACTCCACACACTTCCAAAACATGACAAAGGTTCTTGGACCTTTTCCTCAAAATGTACTGGTCGATGAATTCACTACATCTATTTCATATAGGAAACAAGCCAGAAGTAAGAACTCTGCAGGTAAGTCTTATTTGAAACCATTTGAGATTGGTGTCAGTAGTAAACGAAGAATTTATTGTGTGGACACTTCTTCGCCATTCTCTTGACAGTACTCTATGTAGACAGTCTCCCCATTTAATTTGGAATTTTCACGAGTCATTGTGACTTGTTTTAACTAATGAAAATGCCAACCAATTTTCAACATTTCGAAAAACTTCTTCCAAAAACTGATTCTAAACCGAGGGAGCAAGAGAACAATAATAGTCCTTACCATAATGAAACACATTTTATTCAAGGCTCTGTCATCACTTCCTATTAATCTTCTAACCCACGAAAGTTTTTTTTTGTTGGCCAGATGAAACTATAAAATGACTTGTCTAGCAATTCAGTTGTATAGTATAACGGTTAAGACAATGTTGTCAGAAGACAGGCAATTTTAGCAAAGCAAGTGATTCAATAACAGTTACTTTGCCAGGAAGTATTAGAGGCCTTTTGGATTAGTTTGTTGAAGTCAATCCGACTTCTTGAATTTTAACATCATAATTATTTGCTAAAGTTTCTCTTAAATTTGTATGAAAGTTGATAAGAAGGGCGGTAAACGAATCTCTACGCTAGGAGAGATCAAATTCTGAACACAAGCGTAATATAATTTCATTGAACCAATCCATATAGGCCCTACAATGAGTTTTTCCCAGGATGGGTTTCAAACCCGAGAACTTTAGGAACTGATCCAATAAACTCATAGAATGTTTTTAGTGATTCGCTGGAACCATCCAATGAGAGAGGAATATGTCATCGCCGTATTGTAAAATTTTCAAGTGCAATGAGCCTATATTATTATTATTATTACAGGGTCTCCTTGGCGGCAGCCGCGACCAATTTCAAAATACCATGAAGTGAAGCAGTGCAGAATAATACTGAGTCTTGCGCCCTTCATCAGAAGACGAACCCAATTTGTAAACATTTTATATAAATAAATTTACCTAAACATCTTTCAACAAAGAATGGACTCACCGGAGACAGCCCAAGAATTGTTATCTCTGCGGCGAAGGATGTTAAAGTTAATATAATAGATGCTGGAATGCCGTGCAGTTACCGACGGATAAGAGGATAAAATAATAAAAGTAAAACGACGAGGGTGGTTATAGCAAGGACAATAGGCCAAATTTCATTCTTTTGTCATTTTGCCAAATTTCTTCATAATGAAGTATCAAGTGAGTTGAGGTTGCGCTAAAGCTCACTGATTTCTCGACAAAATTAGCCCGCTAACGCATAAGTCACATACGTCAGTCTTCCCACGCACCGACTGGGGGTGTGGATGGGAATAATCTGCTCTCTGGTATCTCTTCAGTTACACTTTTGGGATGCCTTAAGTTTCAAGGAGCAAACTGTCAGCTGTTGGGCTGCGACGATAACTGAGGTGCTGCCCTCTCTGGGGGGGGGGGGATACCCTTGAATGTTGACTTTATCGACCTTCTTCCATCTAACCACTATGGGTGTAACGTTCAATCTAGTGCTTTCAGTGCGTTACAGATAAGTGCTTCAAATAACGCAGTCTCTTTGCCATGTGAATATTGTTTTTCTCCAGCGTCCAGTTACGTTATTAACACCGTAAAATAATGTTCCTATGCCACTGCAGATTCAGGGAGCCCCAAAAGGTTATGGCCCCAACCCTTAAATTATCCAGCTTTGGTAAATGATGTATAGTAACAACTGGGATTTAAAATAACACCACTTGTTGAGTTGTCAGTGTGTTTTCTGAGACTCTGCTGGTACGGGTCCGTGATTTTAGGTTACATGTAGGTGTTGATTCAATGTGCAATCCGAAGACTGTGTATTACAATTAGTGAGCTGTCGGGTCGAAAATTGCATTTGCGTAAAGGCAATATTAAATGTGACTGCGAAGATCAACACATTTGATTTATGTCGTGCGGGTCATTGTGGAAATTTATTGTATCAATCTAATCATGAGATATGAGGTAAACAATTTGGTCCGGAAAAACGTAACTTGCCCAAATTTTAATTATTGCAAGTTACGTTTTTCGTTAAAACGAAGGAAGGAACCGGCCGCACAGACCAGCATTAAGCTAATGAAAAACAAATGAGTGTATAAAAGGATTAATATAAATAAAAAATGACACGCCTTTACAGGTCAACGTGTCAAGCTTGACCTCAGGCAGTAACAATGAACAGTCAGTTGTTTGCAATTAGCCACGAACTCACATCTGACTTCACTAACGAAAAAGTTGAAGCCAATTTCATAATGCCAAGTCGTTCAAAACAAACCGCTTTTGACATGGAAGGCTGATCGCCCCTTTAAGTCCCTTTAACTTGTTCACTTTATTCGCTCTACATTTTCTTTTACTCATGTAAGGATCTTTCAAACAGTTCATTGGTCAGAACAATAATTACTTTAGTGTTTGCAAAGTTACTCAGATAAATGAAGTCCTCAAAGCCAACCTTGTCTGTAAACTCACCTGCAATGCAAACTGTACCGATTTTGTGGAGGTCACTTTATCTTATTAAATCAATTGATTATGAAATTGTACATATAACTAAACTTTTGATTCCGCAACAACTGGAAAACACTGACTTAAATTTTTAGAAGATGTATTTTCACATCAAATGTAATGACATTAAGTTATCCAAACTCAAACAAGGTGCGAAGCTAAATAACCCCGCTCTTATGAATCGAGTTAATATATGTTACCAGACAAGCGGCATGAGGAAAATTCCTGTATGAAAAGGTTGACGTTCCTGAGGTTGAAGATCATGTCAAGCCCATTATCGATCTATTCAAGACTACAGGAATGGATGGGGATTATCTTTCATTGGCAATTAATTGTTTAAAGGCAGTCTCATCGGTATGAACAAGATTACCAAAATGTGGAACAGTAAACTGTTCCCATGACATTAGTATGCTTTTGACGATAAAGCGTACGACAATCTTTACTCAATTAACAGACAAACAGTAACTAACAACTTAAAGTGGCTGCAAACACGCGATCCATCAAAACAAACAAACTAGCTTGACATTTGGTGAAGCTAGAAAACGTGTTCCTGACTCAGATAACAAGAGCTTTCTAGGCTTCCAAAACTGACTGCGCCGAATCAACAGCGAAATATGGAGAAGGGGTTAATTAGATTAAAACATAGCTTTAGTGTGTCAACTATTCACGTAAAGAATGGCTATAATTTCTAATTGCCCAACAAAATCAAACGACATTTTCATAAAAATACCACAGCATCAAGACATGCAGCCCAAAAATATCAAGTGTAAGAGTGTATTAAAATATACAACAATAGCATTCACCGGAATTGGAAGAATGAAAGTTTGACAAGCTTGAATGCCACTGTGAGCGAATAAATCAAAATTTCACAGTCAGAGATTACAGGTACGAACATATTTTCCAAACGTTCAATAATAACGCACCTTTACTTCACCTGGACTTCCAAGCATGGCGAATCAATTCCCCAGCAAACAATTCTCTTGACGTGTTGTTTGCATAATTTTTTTTAAAAATTTGATCAAGTTTGAGCCCGAGAGAAAGACATCTATAATTAACGGGGAGAAATAGATTCCACACTGGCACACTCAAAAACCTCTACACATCATATTATTAATATAAATGTGTCAAAACTACATTTTCATGATAGCGTCTGGCAGCCATCTTTGAGTTGGCATGAGCTTGATTTCAAAATGGAAATGATAGGAAATGTATTCGGTATAACCAAAAGCTACAGAAAGTGGTATCAAAACGACTCCAAGATGAGTGATTCAAAAGTTGCACCTCGGGCGGTCATGTCGGATTTATGCAAATTACAAGAGTTGCCTTAACTCTCTGGCAACCAAGCTGAATTTGCGTTAGGATCACACTAGGTCACAAATCTACAGAAAAAGTTCAGTGGAACCAAAATGTCTTGGTTCATACAGTGAGCCTATGTTGTGCCGTCTAGACTATAGTTTGGTGTTATGACTAATACCAATCTCGTTCTGCTAATACACGTAGAAATTAACAGCCATTCATGGAACTCCACGTGTTCTCAATTTCCAGAGCATCTTTAGCATTAAAGGAAAATGCAATGTTCGTTATCATTTGTACTCGTGTACATCGACTCGCAAATAAGCCCGCCAGCATAATTTTCTGCCGAAGTCCCAGATTGTTCGAAAAGCTGCACAAAGACAAATGCACGTAAATACATGAATGAGCAAGGTTTGGAGCATCATAATTTGCTAAGCGATTAGAAAGAACAAACCCCGCATCATTTTTCCTCGTCTCTGGTGAATTTTTTCGAAATAGTGAGCAACAGAAAAATACCGCTTCAACTACTCGATTTCCAAAAAATAAGACCGGAAACAAATTATGTTTTTTCTCGGTCTTAGATCCCTTTCCTGTAAAGAGGGTTCACTTGCTTGTTGATATTGTTTTTCACAAAAAATGGCGAAATTACTTGAACGACGGTTAATTGTACATGGTTAGATGTACCGAAGTCAAAACATGGGTAATTTACAGGAGATTGAGTATTTGTAAATTATTTAAGCAAAACGTGAAAACTGAAGCCGGACGATATGAGTATGTATACATATACGTAAATAGATACGTACGTACGTACACGCACACACACACACGCACACACACACACACACACACACACACACACACACACACACACACACACAAATTATATACACTCTGCACAATAATTTTCAATGAACACTTTATAGTTAAGCTAACAATTTATCTGATGTAAATGAAGTTATATAATAAATACATTAATTAATTAATTCATTTATATGCATGTTTGCATATCCAAGACAAAAATACTTACAAATTGGAGGTGTTTTAGTAGTCACAGGTGCTGTAGTTTGACACTTTGTCACCTGATGGCGGCACTTATCTAGCGCAGTCTTCATTGCCTTCAGATCCTCGTTCACATCATTCACCGTCTTTGTCAGATATCTAAACATAGAGTCTTTCAAAGCACGTGCTGTAGCCAGCTCCGCTTTCTTGGCGTTCAGCTCAGATTTCAACTCGTGTACGTATTGTGAGTTTGCTGTACAGTTGAGACAATGGCAATTGTATATAAGGCTCATTAAAACGAGCAGATTTGGTATGATATGGGCGGTCATCTTGTGTGGTTAGCCTGTACGGTTGAAGGGTCGCCGGTATTTAAAGGGGAATACTTGGTCGAGGCAGCTGACCGTAAAGTTATTTTCCCAGTGCGTTTATGCACTCGGAACTGCCGCTATCTTACAGAGAAGACAAAGAGGCACTCTGGGAATGTACCTACTGGCCCAAGATAAGTCCTCCTCATCGCTTACAGCGTGCCAGGTTTCAAAGAAAAATAATGAATTATATTAAATACGTAGACCGTTACATTAACGGGGGCGGGTGGCGTTACCACGGGTTTAACAGGGGCCAATTGAGCATATTTCACTTACAATAAAGATAATTTGAAAAATTCAATTTTTAAAATCAATACAAATAGCAGTGTCGGATCTAGGATATCAGAAGGGGGAGCCAACATTTTGTCTGTAAAAAATTGTGCAAAGCACGGTTGTAGATGTGCATAGAACCAAATGGGGGGAAGGTCGGGAGGTGGGGTTTGCCCCCTTCCCGCCCAGGAAATTTTTCTGTTTTTTCCTCTAAAAATCAAGCATTTTCCTTGATTCCTGAAGTACACTGTATTATCCAAGAATAAAAACACGGAGAAAGTGTCAAACTGGAAAAACTGCAATTACCAGGGACTCGAACTCACGACCTGGCTGGTGGATCCCACGTGCTTTAGGCCTACCACTACACAACCACAATTTCATTAGGGATTCGATATTAAGAGACTTACTTGTTTATGGTCAACAGTGTTTGCGCACGAAACATACTTCTTTTTGTACTGCTTATTAAATGTTTAATATTTTGTGCAATCAGTTCGTAACAAATTTGTTGTATATATAGTCTTCAATTGCCCAAAAGACCAAATCCGTTTTGTGTTGGCTTCAATGACACGATTGCTTTGCAAATAGTCTTAAGTTAAGGTTTGACAAAGAGAGAATTATGAGTTTCTGAGTGATTCACTAAGGCTTCGATTAAAATTCACGTCTTACCAGCAGCTTCTGTTTTTTGATCGTCACTCAGATTCCGTTTTCTTTAAAAAATGAAGTAATTTTCTTCATTGCACACTGGAGCAGACGACGGAAACGGAGTCGTAGGCGCAGTGCCACTGCTGCTCACCTGGGATATCGCCGGAGAGCCTACATTTAGCCATAGTTCCGTTACGATTGCGCCGTGTTCCGAATTTGACACTTGAAATTGGATCTGAGCCCCCCCCCAAAACTAAAACTGCACATATTTAAATCTTGTTTCAGGCGTATAATATTAAATACCGAGGTTAATTAATAAACTCATTTCCCTACGCTCTTGCTGTTTTACTTTTT
>NMRA01000294.1:405928-428057 GCA_002633005.1 Phoronis australis | reverse complement strand
GTGTGTTTGACTGCATACTTGTGTGTTTGACTGCATACTCGTGTGTTTGACTGCATACTTGTGTGTTTGACTGCATACTCGTGTGTTTGACTGCATACTTGTGTGTTTGAATGCATACTCGTGTGTTTGACTTCATACTCATGTGTTTGACTTCATACTCATGTGTTTGACTGCATACTTGTGTAACTAGGATTTGAACCTTTGTTTCCCAAGCCACTGACTTGTTCAGAATCTCAAGTTGTTATGCCAACATACAACATCCTTCACAGTTTAGCTTTAATCTTAGATATTCATGTCATGAACTGTACTAGTCAATAGAGTGAACTTGTTAAGGGTATGTTGTGTTTAATAATCAACAAATTGGAAATGTACAATTACCTGATGTTCGTAGTGTCCACATTAAACACACACTTATCAATAATCTGATTTGAAACATGGCCTGCTTAATGCAGGGTTTTTGTTATTCTTGACGTGCATGAGTTTTCAAAATAAACTAGAAGCTAGACTTTAACGGAATGCTGTCAGACTCTTCACACTTCTTGCCAGAATTATTCGCATTTATTTATTAGGCAAACATTTGTCACAATAAAATGGCATTGTTGGTGATCTTTAGACTGAGATTAATGTGACATCATTGCATCTACCTGCTAGCTGTTTATTTGTTAATGGACTCACATGTTAGTGGATCTACAGCTATCAAGATGTTGAGAATTTGTTGAAATGTGATCTAGCCAAAAACAAAATGAATGCATTAGTTATGGTTTTGTGCAGTAGAACTCGAACTTTAATGCTGTCCAGCTTATTTTAAAAATAATTGTTAGGTATTAGCTATATGGACTATTTAAATTTATCCAAATATTGTTTTGCCTTTTCTAAATTTTGAAAAAAATACGGCTTGATATATCTTTTGCCATTTTTCGTGTTTATTGTATTGACTACAATTAGTATCACTATTGAATCCGATGACTTTGTCAAGATATATGTATGACGACGTTCTCTCAACTATTGGACATATTTAGTTTAAGTAGTTTAAAATTATAATTTGCCTTTTGCAAAAATGGAAACAAAGTCTTAGTTTTGCTTTCCTATGTAGCTGTGATGCATTTATTGAACTAACTTGAAGTAGTTTTCAGGTGTTAGATGACTGTCCTGACGATATTTGCAAAATTGTCGTTACTCCTCCTGGAACAAAAAATGTTAGGTAGGTGCCATGTTATTCTTTTAAGTCAATTAGTCATATACTGGAGTAATTACACCAGTCATATACTGAAGTAATTACACCAGTCATATGCTGGAGTAATTACACCAGTCATATACGGAAGTAATTACACCAGTCATATACTGGAGTAGTAACACCAGTCATACACTGGAGTAATTACAGTAGTCATACACTGGTCCAGGAGTAATGAAATCAGCGCCACCTTGCAACTATATCGATGGCAACAGTGTCACCATTTACTTCTTAACTACTGAAGCTGACAGCGAAAGGTTCAACTAACTTTACAGTTTACAGTGCTGCCACTTCATACTTTTTTAAAATATTCTACTTTTTTGGTGAAAATCATACTTTATACTAATTTTCCTTTAATGTGTTTCCATAGATATCTTTGTGTCCAGTCATTTTTGAAGTGTCTGTCACAGTATTAAGTGCTTAATGATCTTGGTAAAAAATAAACTGGAAAATTGTAATAGTGACTATCAGTGCAGTGCATTTTTAAGATGGTTAGTGACAGACATGGGCGCTTGACAACCAAAGTGTATTAAAACACTGCATTACCTAGTAGGTAATTTATGCTGGACTCTTAAACAGAATTAATTAATTGTAAGTCTACCCGAGTATGCTGTACCTTCAACAAAGGAAGGGGAAGTTGTTAATGTGACATAGTTTCATCAAAACTGTGCTGTCAAGAAATAATTAAATAACGTTTTTTGCTTCAATCTGTGAATTGTTGCTTTCAAGGAAAATTGTTTTTGAAATGGGTTGAATATGAGATATGAGATAACAAAGTAATTGAAATGACAAGCTAGTTTGGTCAACATTTGTGTTCAATGCTATTCTTGTAGACCTGGTTGGTTGAAGTTTGACCATCTTATGGAGCAGTCCAGTAACTGGCATCAGGTAGGACAGGCAATGTGTCATCTCTGTAGATACAGAAATACATTCATGGTAATGATTAGACATTGCGTGCTGTCTACATAATTATGGTTCCTTGTAGAATGAGTAGTTAACAACTCACTGTTATAGAAAATGGACACCAATAATTCACAGTGCAATTCCTGAACACAGCTCCCGTAATTCGTCAGTGTAGGTGAGTCAGTCCTTAAAACATGTCCATGGCCTCTGTTGACTGACTAGACATGTGTCCCAAGTACAAACGTTTACCATGGACCATCATTTGAACTTCAGCCACACACTGACAATCTAACCATCATCAATTTATAGTGCACAAGACCCAATTACGTGATCCAATTTTATATACGTGTTGCATGTATCGCACTAGAACAATTGTACATTGGTTTAATGGCGCGCTGATAGTCTCTAACCCTTGGACTACAACATGCCTCTTACCCTTGGACACCAACATATTACGTACTTCTTCCAAAACCACCAACGAATCACTGAAGGCAAAATATCAAACCAATCTTCCAGCCTTCTGAGCAGTGCCATCTGGAAACAAGATAGCACACTGCTTTGAACTATTTTTTCATGATAAGGATGCTCTGTGTATGATTGTGGTAAGAGTTTTGTCGTTGGAAAGATTTTTTGGGAGTAGTAAGATTTTTTTTGCAGCCAGTGGTAAGGGTTTGTTTACCGTGCCTGAAGTCTTTTGAACATTTTAAGGTGTGTAGGTACACATGAATGTGGGCAGTCTTGGTCAGTGTTGGATTCTTTGTATAATGTATGAGAAAAATGCAAGTCATGTTACACCTTGTCTTTTAAACACCGTCATATTTATAACCAGTTTGTTTAACTAAATGCAGTGAGTTACTGTTCTATAATTTTATGGTTGTGTTCTGGACTTACTTTATGCACTTTGCTACTTTTACCTTTTGTTCAGAAAGTTGCTGTTTGTTATGTTAATGTACAGTCTGTGGTTGTGTGAAGTTCCCTGCAATGGGTTGTGGTTGCTCGTACTGAAAATATAAATTGAAGCTTGGAGTGAACTAAATGTTAAAAGACTACTAAGTGTGATTGTCACTTTTTCTGCACTGTACTCATCATCAACAATTCTATCAGATAAATAATATTTATTTAACATTTAATGAATTTAGCTTGTAATAAACGAGAAATGAACTGTCATTTGTGAGTACACTGTACTGTAAACCAAAACTGATAGTTTTGTGACCACAATTTCATTTGGATTTTTTTGAAATTCCGAAAAAGTAAAATATGTCATGATATGCCACATATTCTTTGTGAAGGTTTGAATCTTCGTTATCAATTTCTTTAAAACTAATCGTAGTGGACAGAGGCTCAATATCACAAAACCTTACAAGGAGGTGGTTCCAGATTCATACACATTAAAGTAAAATACATGACTTGCCTACCTAAGCTGAGCTCAGTCCAACAATAGTTTATGGCATTCTGATGCTTGGCGTGTAATGAACCAAGGATTATGTGGCGTCTGAATTTTGATCTGAAAGTTTACAATGAGTACGGAAAGACTGACTACATAATTTCAGTGTGTGAAGACAAGAAGTGATGATCCGTTAACTCTTTTCTTCACCAGTGGCACCACTGGTGCACCCAAAATGGCCCAGCACACCCATGCTAGTTATGGCTTGGGTCACATAATTACTGGCAGGTACTGTGTTCCTTACTGTCTTGTTATTAACGTCTTGTTAAGGCATTTTATTTGTTACTTATGACGTACGCTAGTTTTCAAAATCCACAAGACAGACTGCAACAGAACTTGTATAAACATGTTGCCATAATTATTTGGCGGTTTATTCAATTTTCTGTTTTTGTTTTTATAGTTTCGTTGGAGTTTCATGTGATGTTATTTCCCCTAACCGCTGTTGTTTAATACATACGAACTTGTACATTCAGTTTTTACAATGTCAACAACGTACATTGGGTAACATCTGTCGAGAGAGGAGGCAATGTGGTCTAGTGGGATAAGTGTCGGCTTCCTTTATGTTCAAGGTCTTGGGTTTGATTCCCAGTGGGGAACACTTCCAGGACCTTGAGTCAGGTCTAACTCCTCAGCTTGGTTTTAATTGTATGTTAACAAAGCATAACAAAGGTTCAAGATGGTTAGTGCTATGGACCCATGGGAGTGGTCTGCATGTGCACGTCTGGTACATCTTGTACTAGACCATCTGCAATATAATTGTTATTTATAACACCTGTCAAAATTTTGTTGAGATTCAGCCAAAATTGAAATGGTTCTAATCAAAAAAAAGTTTGTAATCAATATTCTGTACAGTCTGCTAGATGTGTGCAAAAATGAACTCAATCAGTACAAAAGTTACCATTTTAATATCCTGTTTTCATTGTGTGATTGACTTAATTAGATTTACATGCATGATAACCATAACTTTGATCTTTTGCGTGTTTTACATGACTTACAAAAAACTCTTAAAAATCTGTTTCTAGGTACTGGCTTGATCTGACTAGCAAAGATGTTCATTGGAACCTAGCTGACACTGGCTGGGCTAAGTCGGCCTGGAGTAGTGTGTTTGCTCCATGGGTTCAGGGTGCTTGTGTCTTTGTCCATTATTCTTCAAGATTTGATCCTGAGGACACATTGAATGTAAGTATTTGATACACCGCCTGGTAACATTTTGGGGTTGGAGGGGGTAACTAGTCAGCACATGTAATTTTATTGAGGATGAATATCACTTTATTTTATTTTGTACATGCTCATTTTATGATGATCTGAGAATTAGAATGTTACCTAGAATATATTGGACGATTTCGACTAATCGTGGTTTTCTAAGATTAATGAAAACTTCTGATCTCAATGTGCTTAAAAAGCTAATCAAATTATTTTGTATATCATGTTTCTGTTTTAAGACAACAACCACTTGACGATTGAAGCTTTTACACATGCGTATGCGTATCTACTGAGTGTATTTTATTGTTCTGATATGTAAGTACAGTGGGCCGATGGCTTCGAGTATGAAATAACGTTTTATACGTTCCAGTTGCGTAGAATTTTGAGGACAGTTGTTAATCATGGGTGTCGTTCACATACAATCGGCCTTTTGAAATTGACATGGAAGATCTGTTCAGTGAAAGGAGTTCTTTGTGAACCCTGCCTTTAGTCATACAATTGTCCGTGTTGACCTTTATGTAAACTCTGCTTGACAAAGGCTTCATGATCCTGGCTGAGAGAATAATTGTTCTATTACCCTATATGCATTCTGAATAGCGGATCCCACCCAAGGAATGAAATCTGATCAATTTAGGCCACAAATGATTTTTCTATCAAACATAATGTAGCACCAAATTAATGCTTTTGCACAATCATGTGATTGATGATATTTCACTGCTAACTGATTATACATTACCAAGCAATCACATCTCAAGACATTTTGATTGTTATAAGACCCAAGGTGGCAATTCGCGTTGTATAATTGGTTTGAGGATAAGAGGACTACTGAATAATTTAATATGGCTGTAGCCAAACATGAGAGACTGTGAATTTTGGGTAATGTTTTTGCCAATCTGCAGGTACTTAATCGGTATCCTATCACAACTTTCTGCACCTCACCAACAGCCTACAGAGTTATGATACAGATGAACCTGCAGGACTACAAGTGTTCCAATCTCAGACACATAGTTAGTGCTGGAGAACCACTGGTATGTAACTTATGGATTTCAAGTACCCAACCTTCAGACACATAGTTATAGTGCTGGAGAACCACTGGTATGTAACTTATGGACTTCAAGTAGCCAACCTTCAGACACATAGTTATAGTGCTGGAGAACCATTGGTATGTAACTTATGGACTTCAAGTAGCCAACCTTCAGACACATAGTTATAGTGCTGGAGAACTACTGGTATGTAAGGTATGGACTACAAGTGTCCCTCCCTCAGACTTATAGTTATAGTGCTGGAGAACCATTGGTATGTAACTTATGGACAACAAGTGTCCCACCCTCGGGCACATAGTTATAGTGCTGCAAGTGTCACAATTAGGCATCATGTTGTTGTTACTCCACTGGTGAAATGCACACAAATTATATTGTGGGCTGTAGGGGGAAAATGCCGCCGTACATGCGTAATTTTATTCTTATTAGAGGTGTAAATTGTTTATTTGTGGGGTAAATTAATTTTTGCAGCATAAAGTAATTACCGTATTCGCCGTAATAACCGCCCATGCCCCTATAAGCTCCCCCCCATGCGTTTTCAGACTTTGCTGAAATGAGCGCCCAGTGCATGAACGTGTACATGCGAACAATGACGTACCTACAGTCCTAAAACTCGGCTACAGTAACGTCTTCAATTTATCAAAAAAATTTTGCACGGGTCTTCTGGACCACCAGCGGCACTCCTATGTTTGTATTTAGCCGTGACTTTACACTTCAAAGTAATGCAGCGCTTCAAAAAGAATGCAACAGCGTTGCACTACGCTCTCGCGACGACCGCGTCCGGCTAGGGTCTGACCTTTCAGTACAGACACATCGACTGTCTCATGAATAAAAATAACTCGGTGTTAAACGCACGAGGCCAGAAAGCGCGCGCTACAAACATGAACCTGTCATCAAAGACATTAGTCTGGAACTATCCATTCATGAAACGTGTAGCATAGCATCGATAAGAACTGAATATTTGCACTAATTTCCGACAATTTCTAATACTATAAAACATGTTTGCGTTACTTTTGAGGTGGATTGTTTGATTAACCATAATTGGTGTTTTTAAGCCGAATATCCGATAAAATGACAACTGACAGTGAATGCTTACACACCCTTACACCGAAAAATAACAGATAGTTACCTACGCATCCAGCTACACGGCAACTAATATGGGCCTTACCGAGACAAATGTCGAAAGTTTTTAGCACGAGACCAGCAAGTGCTGAATGAAACACGCTCTGGTTTAGGCCTACTGCTTGTGCAAATCTTTAGATTGCGTGGCTCTGGCCAAAGGACGGTCTCTGCTTTGGCAAATTTAATGAACTCTGGTGACATGCACGTGCTCGCTTACTCACAGACGAACTTCAAAACAAACGTCACGTGACAACAACATGTGTGTTCGTCCACAAATTTTTATCGCCGTGTTGCCGATCATACATGTAGATGGCACGATGTTGCACAGATTTGTACTTAAACCTGCCGTTAATCCAGACTCGACGGGAACTTAAAAAATCTTAGAGACACTACTTATGAAACTTAATGAGGATTTCAGGTAATTTGCTTGAGTCGAAACCATTTTTATTCAAGTATTGAAGTCGCCATATCGAAGACGGCGATTTCAAGGCAGTCGGTCGGCGAGTTTTCGCCCTGGGATTTCAGCACAATTTTCTGTAAAATGATTGTAATTTAGCAGCAAAGTTTGATAGCAATGCACCAAAGTTTTGTTGAAAGTCTTTCATAGATTACATATACGCCAAAGAGCGTAAATTTAATGAATCTTAGCTTCCGAATTCACACGTTTCGGAGACCGGGTTTCGACCGCCTTGGGTTATAATAAGCGCCACCCCTGAACCGAACTTTTCTAAGCGCCCTGGGCGGTTATTACGGCGAATACGGTATTTACAGCATAAAATAATTGTGACGTAAATTGATTACTTTACGCCGTAAAAAATTACTTTACGCTGTTAAATTATGTGGGTAGTACTATGTTAAAGTTCTTTTTAGAGGCTTAAAGTAATTATTTGGAGGCATACATTAATTATTTGCAGCATAAAGTAATTATATGCGACGTAAAGTAAATATTCATGGTGTACTTTAACTGTGTAAAATAATTTTTTACGATGTAATTTAACAGTGTTCAGTAATATTTGTGGCGTAAAGTAATTATTTGCGGCGTAAAGTAATTATTTGCGGGGTAAAGTAATTATTTGCGACCTATATCTAGTAATTATTTAGGGCGTAATTTTATGGCGACACTTCCCCCCCAATGGCCATTCATGCAATTAACGTCTGATTTCTATTGTGTACTGAATTTTGTCTTTTTCATCAGACAAATCCTACGCTAACATTTTTAATTTTTGTGGTTTTGTTCCCCTAACTCCTAAGTGAGCCTAGGCTGACTGTAATAACCCATCCTAATCCATTCACAAATTACTACTCGTGGCTTAGTCGAGATGCTAAAGAAAACTTATTCGCCAATTTCTCTTATAATGCATCAAATTTAAACATTCAAAGACAGCTACTGTTTACTTTTCAATCATGTTGGTTGTTTGTCTTACTTATTGTATGTTTTTTGATTTTGAAACTCATATGCTAAACAGGTGTGTTAAGTTTACGACCACAATTATCTCATCAGCCAAGCCCATGAATAGCATCTAGCTCTCTTCAATCCGTGATGGCACCATCAAGTCTTTGATGTGCTGAAGAATAGCGTAAAATTTGCCTAATGTATCCATTTACTTCAGACCATAATGACCTCACTTATAATTGACTAAGTAACTGCTGTCCATGGCTGATATGTACTTTGTCTGATATTGTGTAGTGATGTTACAGAATCCTGAGGTGACAGCTGTATGGGAGAAGCATTTCGGACTGACACTGAGAGAGGGTTATGGTCAGACTGAAACTGTGAGTAGTGACAAACATAGATGGGTGTTCTGTAGTGCATATCATTTAAAGTCACTCAAGTGGAAAAGAGCTTGTTCCATGATTGAGCTCACAATACTACCAAAATGGCCTCCACTGAAACTCAAGTGATTGATTTGAGAAGCTGAGTGTTGAATTATGGACTTGCTGTTTCCTTTCCTTAAGCCATGGTTTCTGTTGCAAGTGTTGTGTGAGTGTCATGCATTATGTAAAGTGCCCCTGGGATTATAAATTGTGATCTAATTACATTAATTTTTGGTAGAGCCATGCTTTGAATATTATTTTGCTGTTAAGTTATCAGTATGATTAGTCAGTATACAATACACTGCTTGATATTTCAACAGTCCATTGCTTGAATAATCTGCTTACAAGGAAAACATGCAGATTATATGTGAATTTTTTTCACTCAGGTTCTTCAGCAGTGCTCTGAGTGGCCCTCACTAGAATCAAAAAGTGTTCAGCTCCAGAGTCGGGCACAGTTATGATCAGTGGCGGATTTAAGGGGAGGGGGGGGCAAGGGGACCGTGCCCCCCAAATTCTCACAGATTTCAATTTTCAGTTTGGGTTGCGAAAATCCTGGCTAATACTCTGACCTGGCCCCTCTAACTCAAAATCCTGGATCCGCCCCTGATGATGACGGCACCAGTCGAGACTAAATAAACCAGCCATAAAGTGTTTGTAAACATCTCTGCCTGTACATACTGGCAATTAAAATTTTTAAAATGCATTAACCAATAATTTTCAGTAAAAATAAATGTAACGATGGTATCCAGCTGTAAAAAGCAACACAGGATGGTTATTGATTTTTGAAAATTAATGAGCTAACTGAAGCTAAAAATCACAAACATTGGGTACGGATTGAAGAGAAACGACCGTGCACATTCATACACTCACGTTGATCACCTTTCTGCATCATTAGCATTGAGCTAGTACACGAATACAAAGATTGCGCTGAATGGCAAACTAATACAAAGGAGGGCAAGAAGAATCTCAGTGGTGACTAGTGTAAGCGAGACATTCTCATGTCATGAACGTAAAAGTGAACTTGCGTATATGTTTTTCAAGTTCAATTTTTCAGCTTTTGATCATTTTTGTGCAAGACTTAGACAGAGATATGTTCTAGTGTTGCGTACGGCTATGTACTGCTTTGTAATGCAAGACATAAGATAGAGCTGTGTTCGAGTGTTGCATACTGCTATGTACTGCTATGTACTGCTATGTACTGCTATGTAATGCAAGACTTAAGATAGAGCTGTGTTCGAGTGTTGCATACTGCTATGTACTGCTATGTAACGCAAGACTTAGACAGAGCTGTATTCTAGTGTTGCATACTACTATGAACTGCTAGATGTAATGCAAGACTTAAGATAGAGTTGTGTTATTGTGTTACATACTGCTATGTACTGCTTTGTAATGCAAGACTTATGATAGAGCTGTGTTTGAGTAGTGCATACTGCTATGTACTGCTATGTAATGCAACACTTAGACAGAGCTATATTCTAGTGTTGCATACTACTATGAAGTGCTATGTAATGCAAGACTTAGACAGAGCTGTGTTCCAGTGTTGCATACTGCTATGTACTGCTATGTAATGCAAGGCTTAGACAGAGCTGTGTTCGAGTGTTGCATACTGCTATGTACTGCTATGTAATGCAAGACTTAGACAAAGCTGTGTTCTAGTGTTGCATACTGCTATGAACTGCTATGTAATGCAAGAGTTAGACAGAGCTGTGTTCTAGTGCTGCGTACTGCTATTTACCTCCCACTTTGTTGATGCACAGCTAAATTACGTGGTGCCTGTTTGGACGATGTGGAATTGAAACTTCAAATTTCGGCAAAAATGTATACTTTACGTTTTTTCAACTGTGTAAGTTCATGGAAATCAGTTTGCTTTGTGAATCATCTTTGTTATGCTTTGTGAATCTTGATAATTATCTGTATTTTTTGGAACATTCCCATTTGCAGACGGCCCTGTGTGGCTCATTTCGTTGCATTAAGAACAAGCCTGGCTCTATGGGCAAGTCAAGTCCTGGTTATGATGTTCAGGTAAATGTTACCTCTGCTGTGGACTTCACCTGACACAGATGTGATCAACCTCACTTAAGAAATTTTTTTTATACATTTATTGGCAATGAGAAAAACATTACAATATCACAAAAAGACAAAGGGCCACACANCACACACACACACACACACACACACACACACACACACACACACACACACACACACACACACACACACACACACACACACACACACACACACACACACACACACACACACACACACACACACACACACACACACATGCACGCATACCCATAACTAGTCCTCTTGACTGCTAAAAAAACCCGTCGGTTTCAAAGTTACACTATCTTTTTTGTATAAATTCTAAATTCAAATTCTTGCGAGCATTATACTTTTCACTCATATAATATTCTTTGATGAAGTTAAAAATCTACTTAGAAGTAATCTTTTTGATCTAAACTTTTGAATATAAATAAACTGTTTACCCAATAATAATACAATGTTTTTAAAATTTTCTT
This sequence comes from Phoronis australis, assembly GCA_002633005.1. NCBI lineage: Eukaryota > Metazoa > Phoronida > Phoronidae > Phoronis > Phoronis australis. Next base: position 416,774 of record NMRA01000294.1, on the reverse strand, counting down.
TCTTATCAAAAAACCCAAAATAATGTTGTTGCAGGAGAGAGTGCCGACACTCTGGGGATTTGCTTTGTTTAGAATTCCGTTATTAACTCTTGTCCAAAATGAATTTACTGTTTCACATTCCCAAAATAAGTGTTTCAAAGTCCACAAAAGGAACAAGAGTCGTCATCCGTAACTTGAATTATTTTTAAAAAAGAGTTAGTAGTCAAACTTATCGTCAAGAGTCTGAACTGAAGCCACCTAATTCTTGGGTCTCTTGTGTTATATAGAAGGGAATAGACATCTTCCCATGAAAAATTAGTTGTGTTTACGTTCAGTTCGTTGAACCATTTTGACTCCGCTTTTGAGACTTCAGAACTATAATTTAATTGTGTACAGATATGTTGACACCCTCTCCCGCCACTTTTCAGTTTCATTAAAAAGGTTGGCATAACAGGACAATACGCATCAAAACTAACAACTCTGTGAATACCACATTTCTGTTGGTACTTACAGGTAGATATCACTGAAATTAGGCTGTCTATTATACTCCATAAAGTTCGTTTTGATACCTAAAATATCCACAATAAATCTATAGTTCAAAATATGACCGTCTGGGAAAAACTAGTCCTTTAAAAAGACTAAAGTATGCACCTATTGCACCAGTTCCTGTAGAAAAATACTTTTTCCTCCTGTCTGCAGATCACTGCTAAACCATGATTTTTGATCTTCAAACAATTTCCAAAGGAAATTACACATTCAAAAAATCTTTCCTGCAGTGATTGTCAGTTTAGGCAACTTTATCTTGAGAAAGTCAACTCCGTACTTAGTGGAATTTCTAAATTCAGGAAAAATCAAATGAAACAAACCGGCAGTCTTAGACTGACCGTTTACAAGCCTTACAGAATGAAAATATGTTTATCATTCTGATACCACTTTCATTATAATTACAAACAGCTCAGGAGCGCTTAATTGTGTCACTTAAGAATTTATTTAACAAGTTGCTGCAGGTGCGTAGTCTAAATGTTAGTAGTGCCACAAGGTTTAATCTTGGCGGTAGCATGTGGACGATTATAATGTAATTTGCATTTCGCCATCAGTGTGATATTTTGGTAAATGTTCTGACCTTCAACACCTTCTCCAATGATGATCACATGAACACTAATTTTGCTTTACATAATCCTTGTGAGTGTACATGAACACTAATTTTGCTTTACATAATCCTTGTGAGTGTACATGAACACTAATTTTGCTTTACATAATCCTTGTGAGTGTACACGAACACTAATTTTTCTTTACATAATCCTTGCAAGTGTACACGAACACTTAATTTTGTTTTACATAATCCTTGTGTGTGTAATTGAAAACTAATTTTGCTTTACATAATCCTTGTGAGTGTACATGAACACTAATTTTGCTCTATATAATCCTTGTGAGTGTACACGGACACTAATTTTGCTTTACATAATCCTTGCCAGTGTACATGCATCTTGCATGAAAGGCAAAGTGAATGGACTGTACGTTGACATTCTAGGTTTAGTCAAAGTGTGGCCATTCTGTAATATGTTGGTATGGAAATGGTAATTGAAACAATAATATAGAAATCAATGCTTTCATTCAGATTGTGGATGAGACAGGCAATACAGTTGATCCTGGTGTTGAAGGAGACATCAGTGTGAGAGTGAAGCCACATCGACCTGTTGGACTGTTCACAAAGTATTTGGTAAAGTAGCTGGAGTTAGCACGGATAATCACTATTTGGGGGTTTGAGTTATAGTTGACTCATAGTTGCTTTTAATACCGCTGAAGGGTCTAGATTGTTTTAAGAATGTGTAGCAATGCACCCCTAGCATTACTTACCAGTCAGTCTTGATTGATACAACAAACTACTGTACAGTTGCATATTTCGTTCAATGTGAGTATGAAAGATGAATATTTACAACAGAGCCTTTGAAAAAAAGAAATTGTAAGTTTTGCCATCATTGAGAAACTGAACAGCCTTTTCTAAACATGAAATGAAGTTTTGAGCTTCACTGAGTATTTTGACAAGATTAATTAACAGCTAACTTCTCTTACATTCAGGATGATGATGAGAGGACTGTGTCCTCATTTAGAGGTGACTTTTATTTGACTGGTGACCGTGGTTACAAAGACGAGGAGGGCTACCTCTGGTTTGTTGGTCGCTCAGATGATGTCATTCTGTCTGCTGGGTAATCCATCACTTTTATTTCAGCTCTAGTTAGAGGTCATGTAGAGGTCACTGAACACTTTGGGGTCTAGCGTGTTTGTTATGCTTGTTGGTTGATACACTTGACTGACAGTGTGTGTGCCCGTGTGGGTGCGCGTGTGTGCATGCGTGCGTGAGCGTGCGTGCATGTGTGTGTATGATTGGTTATCCCGTAAAGTTTACATTCATTTTGTGAAGTGAAAAGACAGTTTTGAATTTTTATGCACCCACATATTTATGTGTAGATGCATTATGCCGTCATCTCCCTCCTTCCGTCAGGCGTCCGCTGCTCTATCTCCAAAACTCTTGCGTACGTTCATGAAATTTTGCACATACATGTATGAGCGAACGTTCGGATGGATCCGACTACCAGTGTGCCCCCTAGTGGCAATTTAAGTTTTTACGTTTACCTCTGTATCTTCAAAGGTCCTCTACTAATTTTCATGAAATTTGGCTCATAGGCATCTATTGATGAGGTGACTCTATCCTTTCATTTTCGGGTGGATTCGAGGTATTTTGCGCCATCTACTGGCCATTTTTAGTATTCTTGAGTTCGTTTTTTGTGGTCCGCCCCTCTGTCAACCAAACCACTCTAATGATGATTGCGAAAATTGGCATGTATGTTTTTAGTATGAAGAGGACGGTTGACTGTGATCTTCCGTTGAATTTGACGACTGTGGCGCCTCCTAGTGGAAGTTTTGTTTGTTTTTGCGCCCATGGCTGTATCTACTAACCGCTTTACAGGAGCAGCAATTGTGTTTACATGAAGTTGACAACAGACAATGATGACTTTCGGACAGATCAGACTACAGGTGTGCCCCCTAGTGGCAATTTTAGTTCTTTTACGTTTACCTGACTTTCTAAGGTCCTCGATGGATTTCCATAAATTTGGCACATAGGCATCTATTAATGAGGTGACGCTATCCTCCTGTTTTCAGATGGATTCGAAGTATTTTGCGCCACCTAGTGGACATGTTTACTGTTTTCAAGTCTGTTTTTTGGCGTCCATCCCTCCATCAACCAAACCACTCTAAGGATGATTGCGAAAATTGGCATGTATGTTCCTACTATAAAGAGGACAATTGACGATGTTTTTCCGATGACTTTGAATACTGTGGCGCCTCCTAGTGGCAGTTTTTTTGCGCCCATGGCTGTTTCTCCTAAACCGTTTGCAGGATCTTTACTAAATTTAGCGAGTGTATTTATATGATGTTGATAATGGGTGACGACAACTTTCGGACAGATCTGACTGACGACTGATGTGTCTCATAGTGACCATTTTGTTTTTAGGTTTACCTCGTTATTGTCAAAGGTCCTCAACAGATTTTTAGAAAATTTGAAATATGTGCATCTATTGGTGAGATGATGCTGTCCTTCTGTTTCATTGGATGGAATTGACAGAGCTACTTTGCGCCACCTAGTGGCCACTTTTTCTGCTTTTGTGTCGGTTTTTTGGCATCCACCCCTCGATTAACCAAACCATTCAAAGGGTGATTTTAGAAATTGGCATATGCTTTCAGCTACGGTTGATGATGACGACTTCGATTTCTGTGGCTCCTCCTAGTGGTAGTTTTGTTTTGTTTTGTTTTGTGCCCACAGCTACATCTCCGAAACGCACCAGTGGATCTTTATTAAGTTTAGTAAATGAAGCTAAAAACAAACGACGATCTCTTTCAGGCGGATCCAACGAACGCTATGCCCCATAGTGGCAATTTCATTTTTTCCATACCCATCTCTGAAGTTCCTTGACAGATTTTCATGAAATTTTGTAATTAGATTTATATTAAAAAAGTGATGGCATATGACTGTTTTCAGATGGATTGGACATTTTTACTCCCTCTAGTGGCCATTTTATATATCAAATATACAACCCTGGAAGCACAGTGGTCCGTTTGCGGTACATTCTTGGGCGCATTTCAATGCTCTGCGTTGCTCTTGTATAATTCAGCAGAGCATTGTTTTGTCACATTGTTTGTGAAACTACTGCAAACTATCAGAAAATTAATCATAGTGCTTGAGCTATTGTATGGAAACTAGTCACATAATATGCACAAAAATGAAATTTAAGACAATGATGCATATCATGTGAGTAGTGAATCAATTTACTGCATTTGACTGAGGTTATGGCACTGGATACATGTGTAAAGTTTAGCTGCAACATCTGTTGTCACAGGTATAGAATAGGACCGTTTGAAGTAGAGAGCGCCCTTCTTGAGCACCCTGCTGTGGCTGAATCTGCTGTAGTGAGTGCTCCAGATGCCATCCGTGGATCTGTGAGTATAGACATGTGACGGGGACCTGTTTGCTTTATCTATAGTCACTTAGTGAAACTGAGAGTTCTTTATATGGTGACTTCCTGTTGAGCTTAGTCAGATCGTGCGAGAAGGGTTCTGTAAAGCTGTACCTTGCTAGTATTTTGTAGGTACCCTCTTCGCAAGTTAGTCACCTCGAACGTCACGACGAGCTTCAGAATGCCCCCCCCTGTTCATTACATTAACTCTGTCATGATGATATCTACATTAATTTTCTTGTTAGTCGGTCTGTCACATTTGGCCTCCTAGCTGTGCTAATTACTTCTGTCTACACCACTGCCTGTTGAATTTGTCATCGATGCTTGTCTAAAGAGTTTTCCTAAAAGATGTGTTATATCTACTGAGGGTGTATGACGAGGCATGGTGAAAAACTCCTTAATAACTATGTGCTTGTCTCCATAGGCCGTCAAGGCGATAGTTGTGCTGAATGAATCTCATGAAGGTATGGATAAATCTCAACTTATGCTAGAACTGCAAAACCATGTAAAGACGGTTACAGCCCCATACAAGTATCCACGGCAGGTAAGACTATGTCTCTACACCACTTGCTGGATTCACTGCGGCATTCTCCCGTTCACGGTGACTTTGCCAGACGTAGAGGGTTGCGAGCATGTGATAACATCTAGCTCCTTTGTTAACTGCCAAGCACAGTCTTTTGTGTGGTATGACAACAGGCAGGCCAATTATCTACCAGGCTTATTACAGACCACCTGTGAACACAGTCGCACCCAGAGTGAATTGGTACATGCGGAAAGAGAATAGATGGTCGTTAACTTCGGTTGTAATTGGTGTCTATAATTTACAACCCGTTTCAGTTGAATGATTGACAGAATCTTATATACTTGTCCTATTTTTATTCTAAAAATATTATTCTTAGTGTATAGACTTGGTTTTACACTATATACAATTTTTACCATGAATCAAAGTATGCCTCCAATATGAACAGATAAATAAATCGATCTCGGGTAGGTAACTGATAACATAAGGTTATGTAGGTAATTAGAAAGATTTTAAATTTTTCTAAGGAACATGTCTCAGAACTGGCTCATCGGATTTATATGTAACTTTTAGATACTGACTATGCTTTATACAGTGTTATCCAAAAATGCTGTTAAAATTGTTTTTAAAATAACTTTCATCGAATTTGTATAAAAAAGTTTTAGAAGTTGCCTGTAATGAAAAGGATAATTTAAGTGCCGTCCACACAGACTTACTCTAGAACAAGTTACTCCTGGAACGAGTGATCACTAGGCTTGAGGGCTGTGTGAATGCTATTTGAACTACAAACACCTTATTCCATCTTATCAAGGTAGGGTAACAGGCGCCACTCCTAATCGCTGTGTGGCTGCACACCCGGCTGGGCAAGGTAGAGGTAATACATGTACCAGCTTTGGTCACATACAGATGGGTTCTTTCTTTTTTCACACCGTATTGCATAAGCTGGTCATTGTCAGTGACTACTTGCGCCTTGCGTTTGTTGTCGGATATGTGTGTGTGGAGGCTTCACTTTAAGTGGGGCAAGTTGCACTGGTAACTAAAAGTAGTTATTCCAGGGTAAGTTTGTGTGTTGACGGGACTTTGGAAAATTGACAGGCATTATTGAGATTTCATCCTGTATATTTACATCAACTGAAATTTGGTCAGACATTTAATTTTACTCTAAATGTTGTACATTTCTTGTTTTGCTAAATTTTACTAAAAATACAGGATCCCAGACCAAATTATTGTCACGTTGGTATAAAGTCAAAAACAAATTCAACAAGTTTCTGCTTTCTGACAGAAAATTTAAACTATTTTTGAGTTAAAAACTATAGTTTGGTACACTGTATGGTTGTCAGATAACTTATTGACCATTCTTCAGAGCATTAGATACATGTACACTCATTCTTAACCTGAATAACTCTTGGCTGAAATGCCCGAGGCAAACTTATAACTAACAGCTTTATGGTAGATGGGAAGGTGTGTGCTGTTATCTGTATTTATGCGACTTGTAATGAATGTTTTTAGAAGTTGTAGATATCAGAGTGACATGTAAATAGATGCTGCCATTAAACCTCAATGTATCCTCGTCTGTTCTCGTTTTAGATCGAATTTGTAAAGGATTTGCCCAAAACTGTGAGTGGCAAGATCCGCAGAATTGAACTGCGTGACAAGGAGTGGAACAAGCCAACACAGTCAAACTAGGAGAAGACCCTGACATAATCATTTTCAGTTTATGACTTGTATTCCCTAGTTCTTATCAAGTGATTATATTTTACCATTAGTGAAATTACCATATTAACATGAGAGATGCAACTGTGTGGTTAAATTTGTCGACCGGTTTACAAATGCACTCTAGACGGGATATATGAAGTTTTAAGTAATGCCTCGTTTACATCACTACGATGTTCTGGAACATAGTGGTCATGTGCAAGTATCCACCCCAAATGTGACACCACTGGTCAATCTTTTAGTTGCTCAATTAATCCAGATTAAAATTTATATTATATTATATTTCTAACAGGGGTTTATATTATATATCTAACAGGGGTCAAGTACGGCGTTAACCAAAGATAAACATTTATTGAACTTGTGCAATCCAACTGATGTACAGTAAAACTGGCACAAGTCGGATCCCAGCAGATTTTATTCCTGCTTTAAGGTACTTAAGTGGACATTCAAGTGTATATGGACTAGAATGACTGTGATGTTGAACTTTAGACTTGTCTTACTTATGTACGTCCCGCTTCTGCGAGTTTTGCTGTTCCGAGCGGTTGTAATACTTTCCAGCGATTGACGGTAGTTTGAAATCAGGAGTTTCAAATGTTACCATTCAAGAGTCATCCTGTACTGAAAGTTAACTGGACAATGTCGGCCTTTGACAGCTTTGTTGCACATCTGTTTAATTTCGAATATAAGCCGTTTGAAGAGTAAAGTTTGTCAAAATCTCTAGTGCTTTTGTGCCCACTTGTTTATTGGAGTTTTGGTCACGTGCTACTCAAGACTGAAAGAGCAGCATATGATGACGCAGGCACGTTACAGTGTTCTGTTGGAGTGACAAAAGCTCAATGTTATTAGTAAGTACTGCATGTGCGCACCCAGGGGGGGGGTTCGGGGGCTCGACCCGAATTGGCGAAGTGAGCAAAAAGGTCCGCTCCCCGAGAGACAAAAAGTGTGAGAAAATGGGACAAAAGTCCACTAAATGAGTGAAAACGTGCAATTCACAGAGGTGCTCCTGTTTTTTTTTTAGTCCGCCCGCTCTTTTGTTAGCAAATGGTCCACAACGTCGGTAATTCGAACCCCCCTTATCGAAGGCTGGGTGTGTGCATGTACTGCCAGCATGAAGTGGGTCAAGCTTCTGTGTAGATTGTCAAAGTTTTGCAGACATCTGTCCAGTTGTGTAGCTACATTATAATTGTGTAAAGTAAACAAAGAAGTTAGTGCGAAAGCTCCTTTTAATAGTTTAACTTTTTCAAGTTTTTACATTTACTTAGTGGTATTTAAAATACATTAAAATATAATATTTACAATCATTATGATTCGTCTTGGACACAGATGAAATCTACATGCATACTCAACTCTTACACAGCATGTTCAAAAGTTTGTGTCATTAAAGGCCCATTCATGTAAATCACTGCGGTCACTTTACACCTAAACAGCTAGTAATTTCACAATTTTGATTTCATGCAATAAATTGCCAAAGATTCTGCAAAGATGATTCGTCTAATGGGCCTTATATATCATATATACAATGAGAGATTCGCAAGAGCCACATCATGGTATCACTGATAGCTGGTTAAGCTCACTTTAAGACCATAACTCTCAGACATACAGTATGGAGGAAAGGGACTTCAAACGACTATTAACGCTTTACAGTATCCTGTATGTGCGTATTGAGGCATCGAAAAATGAATTAATGCATTTTTAAAAGATGTTTTTCCCTATTGTCTTGCATACATGCCACTATTTCACTTTGAGGTACAGTCCAATATCCCTCCTTTCACAAATTCTGGCAGTGACAAACAGTAAATAAATGTAGAATGCAGTACACATCAACATCTACCATTTCCAAAGGAACAAGTACAACTCGCATTCTATTTTTATTAAGTTTCACTTAAGTTCCTGCTCTGAAAAGTTTTTGGCATGTAAGCACACGTACCTAAATCCGGAGACCTTGAGAGATTTTGTGAAGCATCGGTCATCTGATTGGGTCTGATTTATTTTCAGTGTCCAATTAATTTTACTTTGATGCAGACGACATTTTCTCAATTCATTTCTGGGAATAGTGTAGTTTGGCTCCTATTGTATCTCGTGTTTGTCACCAACTAGTGAAGGCTCAAAACCACTCCATTCACAAGTTGTTCGTTTTCTCTATCCCCCATCAAGTAAGGCCAAAGTTTCAAAATTTCCTGATTTTGACACTTCAGGACAAATGTCCAGGATCTAGATAACATAGCTCAATCTCTGAATACTTGTAGCCAAAGCCTCGTATTAAGGCGCATGGCCTAAATATGCACACAGTAGGCATAAACAACATGACCCCAACTGAAGGTCAGACAGTTGCCAATCACAAATAAGCTAGCAATGAACGAGCGCATCACAAAGTAATAAGACTGAGACCAACACAACTATCCTCTACGTGATGATCATTGTACAGTGAATGGTCGATTCACATTCAGTCTCTTAGAAAGAGAGGAAAGTTCGAAAGAACAAGACAACCTCTCGTGGTTTTGTGAAAAAAGTGCATAATAAAAGTGACTGACAATCTGGAATAAACCAAAGTCCACAGTTAACATTAATTACAAACTTCATGTAACTAAATATGTTTATACAGAAATAAACTATAACTTACAAACATTCCTAATGGCGATCAATCATTTGCCTTTTGGCAAGTAGACAAATATCAAGTTTAAAAATAAATACATCACATTTACGCGCATATTTTGTCAACAAAAGCATCTTGTAAATTAATTAAGCAACCGACACTCAGTTCTCTGACATTCTACCACTAGGACAACAAAATAAACATTACAACACAGATCACATACAACCTGAAGGGTCAAGGACTAATGGGCAAACTAATTTGGCATCTTGAAATCATATTGCACATACATCCAACAAAAAGAGCAATCTACTTCCAAGAGACATGTCCAACATGACGGCAGGCAGCACTACAAAGACGGCATTCAGCATATTTGTTCAGGTAATTATACGAGGTCTAGACATACAATTGCTATGAGATAGTGGGTCCAGTCTCTCAGTGACATCATCAAGTTTCCAGTAAGACCAGTCATTCCTGACACTGGTCAGATACTACACACCTCTGTTGTGTGTCGCCACATATTGCCACACAGATCACTTGATCTTGCCCCCTTTCACTCCTCAAGCACAACAGATTTCTATATGCCTCTGCTTTAGTCGACACAAGCAAAATATTACCGACCAAAGGGATGTGCTTTAAAGCGAAACGTCTCACTGAAATTCATCATCAGAACTCAGTAACGTGGTTTTCTCGTTAAACTTGCTCCTCTTTGGGATGGGCTGTCGAGACCTTTGTGGCTGCGTTGGCGTTGTACTGTTGGTCGACTGGACACTACCATTTTGATATCTGGCATCACTCTCGGCCTGGATCACCTCGTCTTCGTGTGGGATTGTGGTACCATGCTGAGTGTACTGTTGGTAGGTTGGGTGAAAGTTATGTACTGCGTCTGCCATGATATCTTTTGGATTCATTGTCTCCTTGAGGTTGCTGGATATACTCTGCAGGGACACTGTTCTGTGGTGTCCAGTCACCTGACCCTGCTCGTATATTGTGTGTGGGAATGCAAAGCGCAGCGCCACAGCTGCGGCCAACATCTCAATGCAGATGATGAAGTTCTGGTAACCTGCAGCGACTGTACCCACGCCCAGCTTCAACTCTCCGTTCTCTGAATACCGAGGGCTTATTGCACCTGCCTTCTCAAGTATGGCCAGCACCACACCTAGGGATGACCAAACATTTGTTCAAGTAAACATTTACAACATTTAAGTCAAACAGAAACTTCACCTAGAGGAGACTCCTCACTTGTTCAATTACACATTTACCACACTTAGGTCTAACAGAAACTTCACCTAGGGGAGACTCATCATTTGTACAATCAGACAATAGTCATTTACCACATTTAGGTCTAACAGAAAGTTCACCTACGGGTGACTAATCATTTGTTCAATTAGACATTTACCACATTTGGTCAAACAGATATTAACGGAGCGTTCACAAAAGTGGCAGGGTGTTTGGAAAATGTGACGATTGATGAGAGGGAAGGGGGCTAGACTGATGAGAGGGGAGGGGGTTAGACTGATGAGAGGGGAG
>NMRA01000294.1:382036-405896 GCA_002633005.1 Phoronis australis | reverse complement strand
ATGAGAGGGGAGGGGGTTAGATTGATGAGAGGGGAGGGGGTTAGACTTATGAGAGGGGAGGGGGTTAGATTGAGTAGAGGGGAGGTGGTAAGATTGATGAGAGGGAGGGGGTTAGAATCATGATGATGTCAAGTGTTTCATTAGTATACTGACAAATCAGTATCACAATACGATTTGATAGTTGAAATGGTGTACATTATTTCACTGATGAATACAAAGAGGCAAATGCAAGTTACGATTATAAAGAGACATACACAAAACATACAGAGAGTGAAGTAGTATCCCACGAGACATTATTCCTCGAATTTGGTGTCGGGCGATACGTGGAATAATGTCTCGTGGGATATTACTTCATCTTCGCTAATCCAGATATGTTTTATATTTATTCCATACGCTTCAAATTCTCAAGTTTCTTTCATTTTTTAGGCAGATTTTTTAAACACTTCACTCAGCCTGCTCACGTGGGGGATCACATCCTAAATGTATTTACTTGCGTGTTAGATAAAGCTTTCTCCAGTAAAAGAAACGGTTTTAAATGTAATGATTTATTACTTGATAAGAGATAACAAAGACAAAAACAACAATTACTGTAATTACTGTGCTTTGAACTTATAGCATTACCTGAACATAATCAAATAAGAACAATATTTAAGGTTATCTCCAACCTTATTTAGTGGCCTCCATTCTAACTCGTATATCAAAAAAAAACTATGCTTTGTCAACTAGTATAAGTATATATTTTCTGAAAGAACAAAAAACCAGGAAATATAAATATACTTTTGTATTAATGTGACATTATTATTTTTACGTAAAAACCTTTTTTTTAAGTCAAAATTTCATTTTTAAGAAAGGTACATTCATAGCAAAACAACCCCTTGGTCGATTTTAATGAAACATTTTTTAAATGAAAACTTTACCAGTTACTTCAAAAACGCTGTTTGGAATTTTCGATTAGTCTGTTCGTTTGGTTTCTATGACAAATCAACTCGCAAAATGTAAGGTATTTTTGTAAAAAATTGAAGTCGTATTTGTCTTTGTCACATTACGCAAAAACCAGGTCTTTATATCAAAAATCCTAACAGCCTTTTTGAGATTGATGACTAAATATTAAGACAGTTTGGAAAGTTTCAGCGAAATCCATCTAGCCGTTTTTGAGAACTAGTGTTTCTAAATTCAAGTAAAGTCGATTTGCCGAAGCCGAGAAAAAGCCGATTAAACTGGGACAAGTGAAAATGTCAATGTCTTCGGTTAATTATTTGGTGAAAACTTGTTTTCGGTCCACATAACCTACACAATCCTTAACTATGTTAGCTATTTCAACGTTCACTCGCAATGTCAACTGATTTTGCACTGCGTAACTAACTTATTAAAACCTCAAAGAGACGTATTGTTCCCAGCCATCTTTTACTGTTGTTTACGCCCTACTTTCTAAGTAGGTCACAGATCATGGCCTGTACACGTCACGTGCTGGGAGACTGATACGAAACCAATTAAGAAATGGATTACAAAAATCGAATCGGTGGTTAAAGTATGTCATTAGCATGAGATCGAAACTTATGAATTGAATTAAGGAATTAGGTTGAGGATTTATCTCTTTTCACAACTTTCTGTGTTCATGACCATAGAGGCCCGTGACGATAAGTAGCATTCGTTTTCAATGCCAACGGTCATATGCATGTAGACGCACAACTCCATTAGGATCAAAACTACGCTTTGTCTTCGTTTTCCTCAGCACCATTCTCTCATAAGTACACCTCGTTGGCTCAAGGTTATGGCGACTTTGTGAATGAAAGGGTTGAGGGTATACGAAGCTGTTCTGTACCTGGCGGGAGATTCGATTTAATTGAAAGCCCCATGACCTTGGATGAGTAGTAAACAAATATCCACGCGGTTGTGCGGTTCCAAGGTGGTTCTGCTAAATCTTTCGTTTCTCGCTACGTGGTATATATTTTGTATTTGAAGTTCCCCGAGAATGAAGATAAGGTATTTTGCTAGACACAAGACAGTGAAATATTGTAAAAATGACAAATTTTTGTGAATAAGGTTGTTGATTACCTTAACATTGTAGTTACTGAGGAATCGGCGCCGGAGTTGCAAATAAAACTGAGACAGAAGTGTCATGTAACAAACAGTTTTGTACCAGATGTTATGTTTGGGACCTGATTGCATGTTGAGTGTTATATATACTGCTGCAATTTTATTACTTTAAACTATTTTGTGAGAGTTTGATGATCAAACCTGCCAATGATGTCAAGTCAATTTTGACCTACCTTTTGAACTTGCCATATGATTTTAGAGGGCACTGTTAAAGTAGTCCCGAGAATGCAATACAGAAAACAATATCACATGGCCGTACTGCACTTGACTTAGTTTGCCAGTAAAATCTCAAATGAACTGTCAGTTTTTCCAAAAACAGGGGTGTGGCTATGATGACGGAATTAGAGGATGGAAAGGGATTTATGTCATTTTGACGGGTGATGACAGGGGGGGAGGGTGTAAAATGGCATATTTTGGAAGACGTAATATGTGAACACTTCCTTACAGAGTCTAACAGAAACCCCCTGAACTACACTCCTGAATTACACTCCTAAGTCAAAGTCTTGCACAAATACATCTGCACAAATATATACAGAAAACACAAAGAGTACTCAGTCTTCATAAGAAATAACAAGTGAACATAGCTGAAGGGTCAGGTAGTCTGAAGGGTCAGGTAGTCTGAAGGGTCAGGTAGTCTGAAGTGTCAGGTAGTCTGAAGGGTTTGTAGTCCACATGGCATTAGTCTCAATGTAATGACACCACAGGTTATGGCACATACAAGTTTTTGGTTTGGACTCAAGACCCTTAGGACTATAGAACCTTCAGACTATACTACCCACCCTGGGAACCATGGCCTCTTCAAAGTTACAACTATACATCCTTCTGAAAAACAGGCCTGGCTCTCAGTATATAGAGTCGCTCAGTACTAACATGCAACCCTTTATTCCCAGCTACCATATTAGGAATAATAAAATCTCAATAAAAACTATCTATACTTTGAAATTGTGCACAACGACAACAGCACCTACACTTTACTTGAGAGATTCTGTTGCTGAAATTTGAACTCTAAATTACAAAGGGGTCATAGTTAGAAATGGATGTGGTTAACTCAAGTAGCATTAACTTACCTTGCCAGAATGACAAGAAGATGACCGATTTAACGGTGAGAAACTTCAGCACTGGGTCGTAAGGACTGAGGAGGTCACGGGTGGCAAAGTAGAAGAGGAAGAGAGCGTAGAGGGCCAAGCTAACTGAGATGTTGTAGATAATGGTGATGTAGAGATATCCACTTCCAGGGCTGTAAACATACACAACACAACTATGTCAAGACAAATCACAACATCATACACGTGATACACATTCTGTGTATGGGGTTCGCAACTTCAAAGTTTTCAAAAACTTCATTCTATATTTAGGCTCTGCGAAACCTTACCTGAATGGCAATATGAACAACTTCTGTTTCATAAAATGTCACAAAAATTTATGAAGCACACTATAGTAACTATTTTGCCGTTCAATGGAGTCACTTAAAAATCCACAATACAGATAATCTTTGAATGCTGACCCTTGACCCCGTGTCAAATGCAAATGAGTTGGGAAGCTTCCCAGTAATTAACAGGCAGCAGGTTCCTGCAGCTAAATCAATTAAACAGATGTCAAGTCAGCAGGATGATCTAACCTGGAGTAAGCTTGTGAATTAAACCGATCTGGATAGTAATCAAAATAAGATTACACAACTGTCTCAGTAAAAATTGTGCAAATCGCCACCTATTAAGGTGAATAGCACACACACTATAATTTGTTTCATTGGTCATTTCAACAACCAAAGTGTACGACTTCATCAAAATTGTTCTCCACAGCAATAGCCACTTATAGAAGTCCCGAATTTTTAGAACTAATATGATGCACGTTATTCAGTGGATAAAACTGGTTCCCAACATGCAGGATCCCTGTGACTATTACAGCTAACTATTTGGACCATTCATTCATACGCACATGTTCCAAAACATGCGCATACGAAGACTCTTCCAGTAATTACTGAGAGTCAACCACAGGGTAGAAACTGCGCAATTTCTATCTGTGTCTGGTACCCCAAACATAAACCCAGGCAACCTGTTGGAAAAAAGAGCCTGAAAATGGGAAATGTGCCAGTGACAATAAAATGGCATGGGGACCACGAAGAGTACTTATGGTACCATTAAGTGCCTTTATAAGTTTATTTTGTGGATGAGCCAAAGTATTATGCCTCTCTGTACAGCCTCATTTTTTGTTAGACCCTCGCTGACAACGTTCATTTTGTGAAATTCTGCTAACGACATAAATTTTTAATTGGGTCTCCAACAGTAGGTGCATGAGATTTCTGAACACATAGGCTCTGAGCTATGTAATATTAAGGGGTACCATGTAACGGTACACTACAAATAAATTTTGAAATGCACAATTAGTACTCCACTTTCAATTAATAGATATCATAGAGAGATGGAATGACAATTAATGGCTTCCTTCAGAAGGTTGTAGTAAGTACAATGAAGTATAGACATGATCAGTCTTGGTGAAATGTATGCAACCATTCAACGGTAACATTCACAGCATGTTCTCTTGCAAATGGAGAACAATCACGACTATCAACTGAGATACAACAATAAAAGGCCAAGTCCCCTTAACAACATGTCTCCATCAGGTACGGTAACGCGTTTCATTTTATGTTCAAACTGACGCAAAGTAATTGACTAACCTGAAATCCCCATCCTTGTAGAGGTTAAATGATTGAAGTATCAATGTTATAATGGCCATGACAGGCTTGACTATGCAGAACTGGAGTGTGGCCTGAAATAAACCATCATTTACAGTGTTCTGTTCACGTGATCCTATGAGGACAATTTCTGGTTATAGCAATGTATCCTCGAAGATAGGACCGTCGCACATTTTCTACAAATTTGTGAACACATTAGGCAAAAGTAAGTGCAAAACAATAACAGCATCAAAACATACAATTCTGACTTTAAGTAGGCATCTGTGTTGGCCTTACAGGATCAATAAAACTGAAATGTGAATGTGAACAGACTAATATACTGCTTTCACCATTTTAGTAAGGTTAGGGTAAAACCTCACCATCGCCTGACATAAATCTTTTCTCATTTTCAAGGGCTCCTAACAATGTTGTGAATGCCAGTAATTGTTCAAAATGTCTTTAGATAGTTATGGGACAGAAATTGAATGAGAAAATAAAATTCCTCGTCAGCCATGTAGTGTCCTAAGTTGACGCACAAAACCGCAGTTTTGACAAAGCCAGTCCACTTTTGATAACGGCTGTATATTTAACGACTTTTCCATTTTAACCAAATATTCCCCAACTTTTCCAGGCAGACCCAGAAATTCCAGGGTTTCTTCATGCTGTGCATATTCTTTTCACTCAGCTGTTGCTAATTATTAACAGGGTCACATTCATTACACATTAAGTACTCAAAACCAACTAGGCTACTTTTAAACTCTTCTTTTAATTAGCAAATTTCTTTGTCAATTTTTACATGTTTGCATTTAAGAATGCTTGAATGAGGTTGTCTCACCTTAGATGAACGACAAAGAACATTTTACCTGTTTACAAAACCGCAGGAAGCCTATAGTGTAGCTGCGTCCAGCCAGACAACATGTACACCAAAGCCAGCTTGACCTGTTGAGTAAATACAGTTCATTAGAGGAAAATCATGTATTGTGTACTCACAACAGGACGACAGCTCAACAGTTTGCGCAAGTTGAAAAAAGGAACTATAGGCAATCTACAAAATATAAAATGTTCTATTATGACTGAAGAACTCCTTAACAAGACAACTAGCTTATGTTGGAAGTAAAAAAGTTGGTTCTTTACTAGACTCTGATTAAGTTCCTGTAGAAAGTTCAAGTTCATGCACTCAGCCATTCAGATAAGTCGGATATCATCTCTCAGTCCTGTTTGATCCGGCCATGTCAATGTCTAAATTCTCTTGGTCTGGTCGGCTCTGACATGAACATTTTTACTGTGTTTCAACTGCTGCAAATGATTGCGACCAGAAAAAGAAAACTTATGAATCATTTAAAACTTATATACAACAAGTAGTCTGAGCAACAGGTAAAAAGACAGTATTAGGTTATTAAGTTACCTGCAGTCAAACTGTGTCACATCAAATAAGACAATCAAACTGTGTACATGATTATCACATCAATAAACAAGACAACCAAACTGTCTATATGATTATCACATCAAAAAGTCCAAATCATTTCCAACCAAACTAATGTCAAACAACAGCTATACTTACAGACTATTCTCAACACCTCGAGCCGCCTGTTGACAAGGAAACTAATTCCAAAAATATAATTTAACGCCAACTAATATTTAATGGAACGTATTGAAACAAAAACTGGATGACTTGGTATTTTGACATGGCAGCAATTAATTTACGAGCTGGAGTGACGTAACAACATGCATGTGGATACTGGTGCAAACTTCAGTTTCCACGGATACCCACCGTATAGATTTGCCGCGTAATTCGTTCATAATGTTCCCTTCACCGCCAAGATATTCGTAACATAAACACAGGAAATTGTAGATGACAAAGGCTACAACGAATAAAGAACGGCAACTTAGTGCGTAACCATGACAACAAAACATCAAAGTGCAGAACCCTTGATTGCAGGAGAGCGGCTGATGCCAAGTGCTTTTTCTCCAGTGTGGTATTGTTTTCTCAACACTTTACATTGCTGATGCATTGCAACTATCAAAGGAATAAAAATCAATAACTGTGAGACAAAGTAAAGCAGTTGTCATCAACGCTTACCCTAAGCAGTTCACAAACCCAGCCTGGTGCTTCGTGCACAACTGTCATTCATAATGACAGCCCACGCGGCATTAAGTTGTTGCTGGCTTGGCACAGCAAATGTGGGCGACACTCCACAACGACGACTGTCCCATGAACCGTTGTCACTGACAACAGGCTGGGTAGGCCTATGTTAGACATGGGGGTAGACGGAGATCTTACTTGATTGGTTTGTCCCTGATCTCGGCCATTATGGCTCCTTCGTTACCCAAGTACTCGAAACATAAACTCATGAAGCTGTAGATGACAAATGCTGCAGAAAGATGAACACATAGAGGTGCAAGAGAGAGCCATTAGTAGCAGGCCTACAGTGTTACACACATCTGGAAGATGACGACGACCCACTGCCCCTTACTAACAGGAATGAGGAAGACCAAAACATATTGGGAAAATAGTAAACTGTTTTAGTGTCTGAAAACAATGGAAATAGGGGTGTATGGATGGAAAATGAATAATTCCATCATGAAACAGATATTGGTGAAGATTTTACATGATGTTAACAAGGCTTTTGAAATAATGGATGCAAAAACTAATTACACATATATAACAAAATAAAAACTTGCAAATTCTTTTTATTTTTACAGCAACTAGTTTGAAACACGATTTCAAAATTATGAACTTTGCCCCAATTCAGAAAACAATCTGAATGCAAAATTTGTCAGGTGAGCCAGTTTGTGCAAGTTCTTACTGTTCATCCTGTTTATGAGATAGGGTACAGTCAGCCATGAATCCTACCCTGAAACAGTCTGATGAGCTCTCTACCATTGACACCAGGGTTTTTGAATGGAGACTTCTTGGGAAACATCTATTGAATTCTTGAAAGATTTTTGAAACTCTTTTTAAAGGAAAAAATCAAAAATGGTATATGATGACAAGCACACCATAGACTAATGAAAGGTCAATAAGGTTCTTCCTAAATATGACAGGGCTGTCTTCCTTAAACTCACATGATAACCCTGGCGTGTGATCAGTAGACGATAGGACTTATGCTAGGAATGCTACGACTTAGCTAAAACCTAGTCAAAGTTACGTGTTCTCATTAAAAATACACCGCAATTTCTCACGTAATCTGGCGAAGTCTTGCTTTTTAGCGAGATCCTAGCGTTAATGAACGGGAGACTGATCTTGCATGGAAGCTCAATCGCTACTAGCATAGATTCAGAGGACTGCAGCAAAGTTATGGACTAAAAAGGGCTTTCCAATATATCTCCTATGCAAGCCTACACCCACAGTAATGTATGCTACCCATTGAANTAACAGGAATGAGGAAGACCAAAACATATTGGGAAAATAGTAAACTGTTTTAGTGTCTGAAAACAATGGAAATAGGGGTGTATGGATGGAAAATGAATAATTCCATCATGAAACAGATATTGGTGAAGATTTTACATGATGTTAACAAGGCTTTTGAAATAATGGATGCAAAAACTAATTACACATATATAACAAAATAAAAACTTGCAAATTCTGCTTTTTATTTTTACAGCAACTAGTTTGAAACACGATTTCAAAATTATGAACTTTGCCCCAATTCAGGAAACAATCTGAATGCAAAATTTGTCAGGTGAGCCAGTTTGTGCAAGTTCTTACTGTTCATCCTGTTTATGAGATAGGGTACAGTCAGCCATGAATCCTACCCTGAAACAGTCTCATGAGCTCTCTACCATTGACACCAGGGTTTTTGAATGGAGACTTCTTGGGAAACATCTACTGAATTCTTGAAAGATTTTTGAAACTCTTTTTAAAGGAAAAAATCAAAAATGGTATATGATGACAAGCACACCATAGACTAATGAAAGGTAAATAAGGTTCTTCCTAAATATGACAGGGCTGTCTTCCTTAAACTCACATGATAACCCTGGCGTGTGATCAGTAGACGATAGGACTTATGCTAGGAATGCTACGACTTAGCTAAAACCTAGTCAAAGTTACGTGTTCTCATTAAAAATACACGGCAATTTCTCACGTAATCTGGCGAAGTCTTGCTTTTTAGCGAGATCCTAGCGTTACTGAACGTGAGACTGATCTTGCATGGAAGCTCAATCGCTACTAGCATAGATTCAGAGGACTGCAGCAAAGTTATGGACTAAAAAGGGCTTTCCAATCTCCTATGCAAGCCTACACCCACAGTAATGTATGCTACCCATTGAATACTCTACTGTTGACCATTTATCACCCACACATGACAGAGGCAATTCTGATACAGCAATACATTAGTGGATCTTCAAGCAATTCTCTACATCACGTAAATTACTTGGCCTAATAACCTGGGAAATCATTACATAAACTGCATGCAGACCATAGAGCCCAATTCAGATGCACAACATTGTCGACTGAAAACTTGGACTGAGCTTCATCAAAAAATGGCAAGCAGACACTAAATGAAGCTCACCACACAATTGTTGATAATAAAATTAAATTGTAAAGATTTGTACACATGCCATTGCTACATGATTCCCATGACCCAATAAAACTGAAGCGTTTGTCTGTTAATGAATTTGTCACCACTATCTTTACGTGAGATTTCCATCATCTTTCAGCTTGTCTTCCATAGATAGTGCTGTAACTAGGCCAACAAAGGTCAAGGCTAAATGAAACGGTGGAAAAGAGTAAGGATGGTAACACATTAATCTGATTTTTGATTGGTCTGTGAACAAACCAACTCCTCCCACTTCTACAAAGTGTTGCCCAAAAAGCTTGATATCTCCCTCCTCAGCTTGTTGACTAACACCTGTAACGTGTCACAAAACATGATGTGGAATCATTCTCACATGCACTTTTGATGGCCATCGACATGTCCAACATTTCGGCCAGCAATGTTGTTCATCTGAAACGGGCTTAAAAGCTTCCACCAAAACAGTGAAAATAACTATCTGGACTTTCACAAACGATGCCTTCAGCACACAGATTTGGAGTTTTTAATCAATTTTTCAACAAGGCACCTCCACATGTACAGTAACCCAGATGTCCAGTCTTACGAGATCAAATCCTAAAGAAAGTTTTGATAAAATGAACTCTTTGCAACGATTCCCCTATTCGCAATTCATCATTTTCAGAAGTAGCCAACATTTGCCTCTGAGTATATCTATATATAGTATTGAAATATTCTTCCAAAGGAAACATGCCAGAGTGTTTGTTAAGTTCACTGTTGGCCTAATCAGAGTTTTACGCTAGTCCTACACCCCAAAACAACTTGCATTAGTGCAACTTCCGTCCATACACACATATCCAACAAGAGCAACCCGGAGCATTAAAATGCGCCCACGAATGCACCACTAACGGTGTGCTTGTAGGGGTATTTATTTGGAACATAAAAATGTCAAGTAGATGGCGCAAAATATGTCGAATCCATGCGAAAACTTGTATGTCATCACAGCCATTTACCAAATTTCACAAAAATCCGTCAAGGAACATCTGAGAAAACGGAGGAAAACGTAAAAATGAAATTACCACTAAGAATATATAAAAGCACAAAAAACATAAATGCCACTAAGAGGCACCAAAGTAGGTAAAGTCATCAGAAAATTATCGTCAGACTTACGCTTCGCATTAGGAACATACTTGCCAATTTTCACAACCATCTTTAGAGTGGTTTGGTTGACAGAGAGGCAGACGCCAAATAACAAGACTTGAAAACAGTAACCAGATGATGGTGTCACCTTACTAATAGATGCCTAACTGCCAAATTTTATGAAAATCCATTGACGACCTTGTAAGATACAGAGGTAAAAGTAAAAAACTAAAATTGCCACTAGGGGGCACACTGGTAGCCCAATCCGTTCGAAAGTCGTCATCCTCTGTTGCCAACTTCATATAATTACATAAGCAAAATTCAATAAAGATCCTGTAGAGTATTTAGGAGATAGTCAAGGGTCCTAAAACAAACAAAACTGCCACTAGGAGGCACAATAGTAGCCCAAGTCATCGGAAAATCATCGTCTGCTGCCCTCTTCACAGTAAGAACATAAATATGCCAATTTCTAAAATCATCCCTAAAACGGTTTCGTTGATAGAATGGCAGACGCCAAAAAAGAGACTAGAAAACAGTAAAAATGGCCACTAGGTGGCGGAAAGTACCTTGAATCCGTTCGAAAACAGGAAGATGGCATCATCTCACTAATAAATGCCTAACTGACAAATTTTATGAAAATCTGTTGAGGACCTCCGAAGATACAGAGGTAAGCATAAAAAACTAAAATTCCCACTAGGGGATACACTGGTAGTCGGAGAGGTTCGAAATTCGCCGTAGTTGGTCGGCAGCTTCATAGGAACACATCTGCCAAATCTCATCAAGATCCTGTAAAGGGTTTAGGAGATACAGCTGTGAACGCTAGACGACGGACACCCCGAGAGAGATGACGGCAATATGCGACCACATATAAATATGTGGGCGCATAAGGCAGAAGTTGTTGCTCTGTGCATGGCAATGAATGCCTCATGCGAATAGAGCGCAGATAACAAAATGTGCCTGTATGTAACCACAACTGATAATTACATCCACCCTACTCCACTTAGTGGCCATACAGCCATTACCAGTGGCGCAAGTTACCGTGGAACAAGTTACCCCACCTCACATATTTTTCACAAATGGGTTAAGTTGCAGTAGTTTAAACAGCTTCCAGACAGCACTCGAACTAAGCGACAACTCGTTCCAGGAGTAACTTGTTCTACAGTAAGTCTGTGCGTGTGTACCGCACTATAGATACAGTGAAAAGACTTGCATGAATCAATGTGTTCACAATTTTACAACAGATTCAACTCCAGGCTCCAAGAATCTGATATCCCAATACCAAACCAAAAACCAGGAAGAGAGACTTGCAGAACAGCTGACACCATGGACTGACTTACTTAATACTTCGGTATGTCAACACATTCAGTATGCTGGCCTCAGATCCCATGTACTCAATACATAGACTCAAAAACCCGTAAAGGACAAGCGCTAGAAATCAACAAAATGAAGAATTTTCAAAATCTAACATAAACCTGAAACAAATGCGCAACCAGTGCTTTCAACTGAAGAGGAAGTGAACGGTGAACTGGAAAAGAAGAGGAAATGTCTGTCTCACACTATACCATAGAGTGACAAACACAAGCTACAAATTCGACATGATCCAAAAATACCTTTGGTAAACTCGGCCTCCCAGACATCGCACAAAAACACGTGAAAACCAAAACGTGAACAAATGGTGAACAAACTTACTTCACCGTTTTTCCCTCCATAGCGGACATGATCTGACTTTCTGAGCCAATGTACTCATGACAGAGGCTCAGAAAGCTGTAGAGGACGAAAGCTACAAATACATTCAGTCTCACTTAGCAACATGCAGCTATATGGCACTCTACTAGTGAGAAGCAGGCAACTGTCAAGTCAAACAATTTTCTTCAATATCTACAATGCAACACAACAATTCAGATACTTGGACAAATCTGCTTAAACTTGCCATGACCATACAGAGGACAGGAGATTAACTATTATAGCCAATGGGCAGCCATCATAGCTTTTACACTATAAATTAAAATATCTGCCAAGGAATTCTGGGAACGAACATCTCTCTGGAGGGACCAACAAAGCACTGATGAATGTTTTTATGACATTAAAACTTGCTGTATCAGGACTGCACTCATTGAAGTCACCAATCTGAGCAGTATGTGAGGGTTAGGGCCTTAGTGGTGTGAGCAAGCCATCATCTATACAATCAGCGCCCCCTGGTGCATAACCCTTTAATGTTGAGCAGTGCACAAGTGTTAGGGATGTGAGCAAACCATCATCTACATAATATTATACAACCAATGCCCCTTGGTGCATAACCCTGCTGACCCCAAACATTGCTTTGAATCCAATAATAAAACATAGGGTTACACCCAACATTTCTCAAGTGGCAATGTGATGATTAGCTAGGCATTCTAAACTGACTTACACCAGCAATAATAAGTGGCTGTTGCAGGCCTGTAGCCAGCATTTCGTGGGGGTGGTTCGAATTCCTAGAATCATGATGGACCTTCGATATTTTGCAAATGTCGACACTGTAGAGTTTTCAGTGATGCCTTTGACGCTGCTTAATTTGGGGGAGGGGGGGTGTATATACACAACGATAACTCTCAGCTCTATGTTCCTGAGATGAGATGGAATTCGTAATACCAGAAATGACTGTTGCTCGCTAAGAACGGGACCAAATTTGGATGTAATGTGGTTGAGAAAGAGAACGTTCTCGCGTTACCTCTACTGAGTCCTGCCAAATGAATATGGAAAAACGAGTACGTATTTACATTTTCAAAAGAATATGAAGTAGGGATGTCGTTATCAACCAAGGCACGATACATTCATCAAATTCATGTCGAGATCGCATCATTTTAAAGAGCGACTGAAAAGTTCAGGACCGCACCTCAACCTCACCCACCAGAACCACGTGCACTGCAGAGTCGAAACTAAATGTTGTTAGTAGGCTACCCTGTCCCTACCATACTTCATGAAACCAAAGTGCTCCATTCAGTCCTCTTAAATTTAAAACTGCTATTGGTCGTCGCAGACTTGACCCGTATCCCAGATGTTGTCCCTGCCTTGAGAATGAGTTGTTAGATTCAAGAATCGCGATTGTCAGTGATTGGAACTGAGCTCATTTGTAATTAATGTTTTATTAACTTCAACTCTTGTATACCATTTAAATGGTTACTAAATGGACACAAATACAATATTTCATACATGTTAGTTCCGACTCATTAGCAGACCAGTCCGAGGAACTGGACTTGGAAATTATTGAAGACATCTGAAGTAGTGAACTTTCAAAGGTAGCTAGAACTTCGGAGTAGTGAACCTTCAGAAAAGTGACATGTAACCTTGGAGATCTTTTCCGTCAAGTTTGTTGCTCATATGAAGTCTTACAGGCTGTGCAACATTGACACTGATTGACAAGAGGACACTTTTTTCGTTAATAAAAAAAATTTTATTAGGTCTAAACCTGCTTTTTCTTAACAATGTGAACATGCTCATCGGGGTTTTCTCATTGCAAGAAAACACGGTAGTTAAATGTCTGGTTTTTGAGCGACCACGAAGACTGCCTGTGCTGAACTTTTCTTTGGCGTCTACTGAATTAAAAATAATGGACACGCACACATGTGTACTCTCGTGCATTTCAATCCACCAATCCACAATCAAAGTGGACCCTGGATAAACAACATATTTGACGATCACTTTCTATTCGAAATTCGAAAATGCCTGCACTTAACCATAATGCTAGCACTGAGTATACCAACGTCGGTAGCAAATAACAAACTTTCTATCTGCTCTTTTGTTTCTTGGTCGATTTTAAGGCATTAATACCGCACTACTTTTTGGGAGCCCTCTCGCTGCTATATAGCTTAGGTACGCATAGACATTTACTTCTTGACTTCTTTGTTACCCTATGCGCATTCAACGCAAAAACAACTGGTGCGACGTTGGCCGGGTACCGATGATTAGGTGATACGCTTTGAATCAGAGTCAAGTTCAAAATCATTACTAACTTAAGTTACCATTGTAGTTAGTATAACTTAGTTATCATTGTATGTAATAGTTGTTGTTGTTGTTGTTGTTGTCCATCTATGTCCTATCTTTAACGGATAGGCTGGGACTGGACCTTTTTCGAACCCCCCTCCCCTGGCTACAGGCCTGCTGTTGGTAGAAATAAATATCAGGTAATGCAAGAGATAGCCATCTACCACTTTGACTGATGTAATGCAAGAGACAGTCATCTACCACTTTGAATGATACTTCCTAGAAACATCCATGTCTCAATGCACGCCTGAAACTTGCAAAATGGACAAAATCTCGCTTACCTTTGAGAAATAAACATGTAGAATTTCAGTTGCACCTTGCCTTATTTGGGTTAGAAAATAACCATACTATCCTTCAGTAACTATGTTTCATTTAGCTCTAACACAGGTGACTTGACCACTCAGGCAAATGCATATCCCTGACGTGTCAAAAATTTTGTTGATAAATCCTACTCAGATTTCGTTGAAATTAGCATCTAGATTAAAACAAAATGATTAGCAGGCAGGACTTAATGAGCTTTAATTCCAAATTGAATCACATGTATGTCCATCTTGTTTGTAAAAATTCACCCGGTGAACACAGTGCAGCCTTATATTAAGGACAGTCAGGTGTTGGCATTAGTCGGCATGCACTTACCTTCATAGCAGTCCCTGACACTGTCAAAGTAGACATAGTAACTGTCATTGTTAAAGAACATGAGACTGAGCCAGGAGTCAAATGAATAAATGGGTACGATGAACAAGATGCGTACTATCCATCGTTGCTCGTTAGGACAAGTGTAGTATCTCAAGTGCAGGTAAATCTGTAATACATAATTGACAGTCTATAAATGCCTAAAACGAGCTTTCTGCTCAATTAAACTTGTGGCCAAGAGAGTGCCTTTGACGGTAATAGCCGGATAAAATGTGCCTGCATTATGAGAACCAGTTTTCTCCATTGAATATCAGGCATCTCTCTGGTTCTCGAAATCTGGGCACGTTATATCCCACTATTGCCCTTTTGGCAATACCAAGTGATAAAGGATGCAACTTAAAGCAATGCCAAGATATAATTAAATCAAAATCATAATTCCGCTAACGTCAGACAACACAACTTTCACACCTTGAGTAGAAGCTATCATCACACTTGACACATTTTACTTTCTCACTCATAATTCCAAATACTTGAAAACAACTATAACCACCCAAGACAATGGATTCTTTTTCACTTCATCTGTTTTTACAATGTTCAGAATGAAAACTTATAGAAAAGTGTGCACTTTGCACAGTATCACAATGTGAACTGTGCACATACAATCTCTCACATGATGTGTTGAGATGTACACAAGAGGAAAATTCTGCAGCAAGAGCAAGGCCAAGCCTACATGATGAACTGTAAAAGGGAAGACTATGACATAATAGTCAACTCCATTGGCAGTATTCCCTACTAGCCCTTCCGTGAGAGTAGTTGTCCACAAGGGGCATGGCTTATACCTACTAGCCCTTCCCACGAGAGTAATACACAAGGGGCCTGGCTTATGCCCACTAGCCCATCCGACGAGAGCACTCTACAAGGGGCCTGGCTTATACCTACTAGCCCTTCCCACGAGAGTAGTCGACAAGGTACTTGGCTTGTGCTTACTAGCCCTTCCCACGACAATAGTTCACAAGGGGCCGGGCTTATACCTACTACCCCTTCCCACGAGTGTAGTCCACAAGGGGCCAGGCTTATACCTACTGGCCCTTCCCACGAGAGTAGTACACAAGGGGCATGGCTTATGCCTACTAGCCCTTCGTACGAGAGTAGTACAAAAGGGGCTTGGCTTAAAGACACAACACAAGACAGAGCATTAGAGTCGATTATTCACTTTGAACATAGACAACCTAGCAGAGCCAAGGTATTATAATATGACATCTATAAAGAGTCAATACACCATGGATATCTGTTCCATCATATATGATGATGAGCACATTATTCAAAATTTAAGATAAACATCAACAAAGCCCTGCAGAATACAGCAACATCAGATACTGTCATTGCATTACCATGACAACTAGTTGAGGTTAACTCAAGTAGAGTTGTGGACATTTTTTCTTCACTGACTTAACAGTGCAGCTGTGTTTGAAACATGAAGAACATAAATACAATCACATTTCTGCAGTCAACGATGCATCATTACATTGTAGCAGTAATTTTGATGCATTACCTTTTGTGCATGAGGTAGATAAAAGATAATTTGCAGTCAAATGTCACCAAACTATAACAACACAGAATAATGGCTTCATAGCATACACTAGACATATCCACAAGCACTGATACCCAACTTATGCTTGGATGTGCACGTTTTTATAACGAGAATTTGTTTTACTTTGTCTTGATCAGTGACTCACAAAGTTCTTAACCATTGAGAAATAAGTCGAGGTAACATTTTTAGTTTGCGCTTGATTAGTTTATGTTCAGAGAATAGTTACAACACATGTTTCTTGATACTAGACTTCCACAAACTTGTTCTAAGAGACATTGTCGGTTTTGCAATTCAAAAAATGCACTTAATCTGCAATCTTATCATTGTTGGATGGGACAGACTTAGAAGTTAATGGTTCTCACAAGAGCTATAAATAAAATAACTTTTAATTTGTAATAGAAGAATACCTATTTTAGTTATAAGATCTGTCTCAAATAAGATATTTTATCAGAATCCAATGTCGTCTTTTTACTCACTTGATAACATGTTATGAGAAGGGCCAAGAAGGTGCAAGAGCCTGATATACCCTGGGCAGCTGGGGTCTGTAGAAATATCAATGGGATGTGAGTCAGATTATGAGTTGTCACTTCAGCCATGGTGGACGATGACGTAGACTCAGACAGAGGCTCAGTGATGGTGGCGGTACTGGCCGATGTCACCACACCAGCCATCTGAGTGGAAGAGTAGTTCAACATCTGCAGACAAACATAATGATGTACTAGCTAGTTTTGACTACAAGTAATTTACTACATAACACAGGCCAAATAATCAATACATAGCTTATTTTCTTATATTCACAATACAGCGAAGCACCAGGCTACCTGCTGGCACATGCATGATCCAAGCCTGACCATTACTCAGTAAAGACCAGGCATTTCTGAGTAGAAACAGAGCATTTATTGATCTGGCAAAAACTGCACGAGAAAACAGAAAAAAATCACGTTCCCTAATCCCCCAAGTCAATCCACCGGCGGACATAAGATGTCATTTTTAACAGCAAATGGCTGCACAAGGCCTGGTCGTTGCGACCATAGGGTGGTCTAAATTCACATCAGGAAAGAGTTATCA
Organism: Phoronis australis; assembly: GCA_002633005.1. Taxonomy (NCBI): domain Eukaryota; kingdom Metazoa; phylum Phoronida; family Phoronidae; genus Phoronis; species Phoronis australis. The sequence goes on along the minus strand of NMRA01000294.1, from coordinate 388,186 downwards.
CACGCTCAATATAGTTACTGCTGTGAAGTCCCACAAGCACAAAGCCATATGGTGAAAGTCTTTTGCTAAGGTGAACTGCAGCAAAATATTCTTTACGCGTTTTGGCCACCAAAACTGTTACCACATACAGTACAAGACAAAAGTATTCAGACAATACAGCTACAGTAAAAGACAAAAGTAATCAGACAAGATAGTGTTCCCTATCATGACGGCTAATTCCGTTAACAACAAAAAATGACTGGTAATAACCATCCAGGTGGCAAAATTCTAATCACAGAACGACTTAACCATCATACTAACATGTCTTTTAATTTCCCTTACTTCTCAGTCATGAGGGAAGACTACTCCCATGGGAATTCGGTTTCTGCCCAGCCGTGATGACTGGAGATTCCGAGTCATTAGGAGAATACCACCCAATTTAATTAGTCTTTTTACCATTTTAATTAGTCCATATCCACATCGCCTCTTATACGGTCAACCTCAACTTGCCGAAAGGTGTCGCGTTAACCTGTGAGGAAGGTGAGAAACGACGCAGAGACGTCACCGATTCATCTCCAGAGCGAATGCCGCTATATTGCCGTGCATCATTCCCGCTTGTCCGAAGTATGAAGCTGCGAAGAAAGCAGGTATATCACTTTTTTGACTTCCCCGAGAGTCCGAAATTCTTAGGAAGTGGCTCGCGGTAGTGAACAATGAAAAGTACGCTGTTAATAGCAAGTATGCAGCCGTGAAACATCTCCGTGTCTGTGGCCGGCATTTCGTCGACAGTGATTTTTCTGACGAATTCCAGCTTATCAAAGAACTATCCATACGTTCCGTTGCCTGAGCATGTTCACGGCACCTCTCTAGTATTTCTTGATCAGTGTATTCCAGTTCGAACTGATAGCCCTTGAAACCTAATGATCTGATCAGTAAAGTCTTCGACGGACGAGCTCTCGACTAAGTCCGGATTGGCGCCGGGCGAGTTGCCATGTAGACGTTTGTTATTCTGCGTTCCCTTTCAAAATAAATTATTCTCACCCTAACCAATGCTTATATAAAGCAGAAACAAAAGTCTGTCTCATTAGATACAATTTGTAATGCCTTTGGAGTATTCGTGAGTGCAAATGTTTTGAGAAGCCAGCAATGAATAAACCACCGTGTTACTGGCTTTAGACGCAACAAAGGTAACTGACCGGGCACCGAGACCGCGTGAGTGCATGCTAATTCAGTGTTTGCTAACAGAAACCTGTTGTGAAACAATAACTTTATTTTATATGCTATGGTCACATGTTAGGGGAATCTTTATTTATATATACAAATACATTATTCAAATCATTGTTACTGACGGTTCTGTGAAGGGGAACCCGACTTCGCGGCCCCCGACAAGTAGATTTTCAGTTTCGTGGCTAATTCCCCTAAATAATTATGTACACATTATTTTTTTGGCTCACTATTATAGTGTTTTCGTGACTGGGAGTTTAGTTTCCAACTTACGCTGGTATATGTTCCTGACATCCATTTCCGGCGGCCGCGACTTGCCTGATCGGGTTCCGAGCCACTGGCGAGGAGTAACGAGCGTTTTGTGTGTTTAGAACTGATAAAATCGCAAGTCTAAAAGTACAACACACAGCTATGTTCCCCATCTGTATTTCATGGAAAAATGATTCGAATTTATAACCAAACTTAATCCCTGTGATCGACCATGGTAAATTGGCCCGTTACAGGTGAACTCTGTAGACTACGGTACGTTCAAATACCTATAAATCCGTAACAACAAAAAAATAAAACAAAACGTTTGTTCAAGAACTCTATGTATTTGTAAGGGGTTTACATCGAATTTTGATTATTTATTGGTGTTAAACGATGAATTCAAGCAATAAGTTGACAAGTAAGTGTGTTGTGAAAGGCTGAACAGACTGCGTTTGAACCGATTATGTCATTGGTTAATTTCAACACCTCCGTCTACCGTTAGGTGTCAGGTAAAACAACTGAATTTGTTGTTAGCGAGTGGAATTACTCGATCTATATTGATACAAAATAGGTTGTTTATTGGGTGACATTCTCCTTGGCATGGACTGTAGTAAAGACGCATTATCAAATGTGTCGTGGGGTTGGGAAGCATCCAACTGTTGCACACAGGGTAGGTAGCGATATACTTAGTCACTTGCCCAGATGCCAATGTGAGTAAAAATGGTGTTGGGAGAGTAGAAATTTCCTTTTCCGGTCGCCCAAGCGGCAAGCGAATTTTTAGAGTGCACTAAAAACTGTCGTTTGCAAGATTTATTTATTTTTTCTTTATTAATGTAATGATTATAATGAGGGTAGCCCCATCAGTTCACACTGCTTTCCATGGGGGTCCTCAAGATGAAAATTAATAAATTTTCTCTTCCCTGTGTTGTTTTATCATGAATTTAAGGTAACCGTTAATTTTGGCCAGCATCTCGATGCTCCAACAGTAAAAAACATCGACGCAGTGTGCTCCTAGTGAGTCAGTACATGTTAACCGTTTTGCGATATGTCTGGACAAAAGGTCAGAGCGAGAGGTCCCTGCACAAAGGAATTTATGGACTAGTCTGCAACAACGAAAATGGGGGAAGGCGGAAGACAGGTCCATGGGCTCACAGCGAGTGAAAAAAACATATTTCGTGGAACTGACACCTTATTGTACAGTGTAATTTTAGCGAAGATTATTTAATAAATAATAACATTGAAGACATATATAAATTATAATGATTGTTCTTGTTATCGTTACAAGCATTTAGTAAAATAAAAATTTTCTGGCTAACTCGCCGAGCTGGCCAGCAGAGTTTTGAAACCTGAGTATATCCCTGAGTAACCACAATGACTATAACTACAGATTTTGCAAAACCCACTGACATTGACAAGTTGAACTTTTTTGCAAATTATGCCGCACACTGGCTAAACCATCAAAGTCAATGATTATTGTTAGTACATTTAGAGCTGTCAATGTCTTTAATTTACAACTCAGAACACATACTTCTGTACGAGATTTCTATCTGATACGCCTCTTTATTTGTCAACACACTCCATGAAACATATTGACAAAAGTTATCTGCCTGACCACATGCTACAAACGCCATTCTTTAAGTCAAATTGAAGGGTGTTGTAGTATGGACAAAAATATTGAACAGGACCAGGTATCAAATCATTTCAGTGTAAAAACGGTAATTTGCCAAATTAGGCAACTGAACGAAGGACTGCTTAAAAAAAGTTTGAATACAGGAGTAGTTGTTCGAGTTGAAACGAATTAAAGATATCGGGGGCCTTCTGAGGTGGCGTTATTCAAAAACCCCATAACCACCTCGACCATGATCCTTTAACCCACGACTTGCGGCAATAGAGGTATCTTTGCACTTTTTACACATTTCATAACCCCTATGCACAAATGGTATTAATAGCAACAAGACTTTGATGGTTTAATCAGGGTGAGGCATAATTCGTCGAAAAGCTTCTGACGTATGACTGTAATTACTTATTTTCAAGTTACAAACTGGTTACTAGTGTACGAAGGCTCTACGTAAGCACCGCCGCTACTTAACCAATACTTAACTTAGTTGATTTACTGACTACACCACTACTGCTAAGTAGAGACGATGGTGGCACTTTCTGATTTTAAAATCCTGAAACATGAACACTGAATGTTCGGTACAACTATATATAAGAGTGATTTCTATGAATAGACAGTGACCAGTGTCCCACAGGCAAGGAGGATGGTAGAGCTCCTATAGGTGCTACACATGCCGGAAGCTTTTCAGTGAATTATACCTTGCACTGACTAAAGAACGTTAACTCACCATTTTTAACATTGCACGCGCCAGGTGGTATGACGTCTTATCCCCTGGCGCGCGCAGTGTTAAAAATGGTGAGTTACTGATTTTGGGAACTGAATGAGGGACTGCTCGAAGCAGGCCTTTATCCAGGATTTTGAAAATAGGGTGTCCAAAATGGGGTTCCCAATATTCCAGGGCGTCCATGATTCCGACGCGTAACCCCCCACCCCCAGCAATACCCCCAAACACACAGATTGTTTTACAAAAAATGCATAGATCAAGGTTTTTACATCTAAGTTTATAAAACAACCTTCTATGGTGAGCATTTTTACTAAAAAAAAAACTGTGTAGACCAAGACTTTTACAATGCTGTCAATCAAGTGTCAAAATAGCAACAATGCATATACTTTGTATATGCATTGTATATATTTCTTCCTGCTTTGAAAAAAGAGCCCCACTATGAGCCTTCCGAGGCTTCCTAGTATTCATTACAATGTGTGAGTCCAAACTTGAAAGGTTCCTATTGACAGTGGGCGTCCAAATGATACATTGGGGGTCCTTGCCAAGGCGTCCAGATTAGTGCTAGGGCATCCATTTGGACGCCCAGGACGTATGCTGCATAAAGGCCTGGCTCGAAGAAAAAGCTTGATATTGGGAGTATTTGTTCGAGTTGGAAAGAATTAAATACATCGACGGCCCTCCAGGTACTTATAACAACGTAGTATTTATGTTTTAGTGAGTGCGAGGCATAAGTCGCCGAAAATCTTCCGGCGTATGAAGCGCCTAATAGGAGCTTCACAGTCTCTACTGCAGAACCAGTAGAGGCTGTGGTCACTGTCTAGACTCAGTATGAAGACTTTGAATTGACTCAATGACTGTCGATCGCAGTTACAAGACAGTACCTGACACTGCATGCATTCAGGAGGAACAAAAATTGATGTCACCAATTTCTCAGATTATGTTTCATGAAAGGTTTTATAAAAACGTCCGATATTTAGGCCCGTCCGATAGTTAGGTCCGTCCCGTATGTAGGTAGGCCTATACTATAGCCTAGGCCTATTAGTTTGACTTTGAGACACTTGACTTGAATCAATGACGGAATCTTAATACAAAACAAACCTTTTCCGCCTTGGACCAGATATAAACAGCCTAAAAAAAACTCATGCGTAAATGGTGCTATCGTATGTCCATCGATGGCGACAGAATATAGCTTTGAATTTCAGGAAAACACTCGCAAACACGAGCTAGTCGTTGCCTTCGGCCAAACCTCATAAAAACAAAAATATGGCGATCCCCTGATCATGACGAATCAGTGACGTCATATTTCATGTTTATACACGGGAGACAATCCAAAGTTGCCGACTTTTTTAGAAGTCGGAACTTTGCGCTGCTGTACGTGAGTGACATTTTTAGACTCTGAATATTCTTTAAGGCAACATGACGGCGCTTTCCCGTTCACGGTGACTTTACCAGACGTAGAGGGTTGTGAGCGTGTGATAACATCTAGCTTCTTTGTTAACTGCCAAGCACAGTCTTTTGTCTGTTATGACAACAGGTAGGCCCAGGCTTATTACACTGAGACTACATTGTACGTGTGAACACACCCAGAGCAAATTGGTATAGCATAGCTTACGTTCGGAAAGAATAGATTGTCGTAACTTCGATTCGCGGTAGTTGGCGATTTTGGCGATTCAAAAACTAAACATGATCAGCATTTAACAAGGATTTCAGAAATGCTATCGTTTTATGCTCAAATATGTTATTTTAACTTTCATTCACATTACGGCCGGCTTCAGTGTTTTCCCGTTGCTCCCACTTGTTTAATTCCGCTAAAGTCCAAAGACAATTAAAGTAGGTAAGATAACCCCTGTAGCCAATATCTTACACGACTGATTAACTCCATTCTGGCATTCATGGTTAATGGAGAGCCGGCTCTCTTTTGTTCGATAATTGTAATCTCCCAGCAGGTAGCGCCGGGCTGACTGCAGGGGTTGTGCTGCTAAAAATGAAAGTTAAGTTATAACAAATTTGAACATAAACCAATAGCATTTCTGAATTCCTTGTCGAATGCTGATCATGATTACTTTTTTCATGACCAAACTCGAACAACTACACTGAACAGAAGTTAAGACAACATCTGCCAGGTTTAGGCTTGGGTCTATACCTTGCTTAAGCTTTGAAGCCTGAAAGATAATTGGCCTCAGTGCTTGTTGTCACACAGGCGGATTTAGGGGGGGACCAGGCCCCCCCCTTGGCTGCCGCAAAAAATAAAACAGTAAGAGCGTAGGGAAATGGTGAGTTTATTAATTAACCCCGGTAATTAAAATTATACGGATGAAAAAAGATTTAAATGTGTGCAGTTTTAGTGTTTGGGGGG